>CAIGRT010218882.1:0-20769 GCA_903798405.1 Fraxinus platypoda | reverse complement strand
CAAAAATCAATTCTTCCTAAAAAATGGGGGCCAAACACCCACTAATAAACTGCTCTCATGTATCTCCTCATCCGTCGACAAAACAAATAAAAGGAATAATAGAGGGATAGAACTAAGAGGGACAATGGTATTTCCCTATTATGAGGGAAAATGTTTATATTCTATCAATGTTCAGATGGAAATAAAACAATGAAAGGAAAAGGAGAAACGCAGGAAATGTCTTGCCTTGTGAAAAAGTATTGTCCATGCTGTGTCTTCAGCTGTGTATATACAAACAAAAAGAGAAACCAAAAATAAAATGGACTAGTTGCTAAAAAGAAAAATAACTGTTAAATGCTGCATATATACAGAATTCATAATTTTGTTACCGTAGTCGTATTTTGCTTATCTCTTTATGATGATGTTAGATGCACCGCTGGTGTACCATAATGCTGCTATATAAATTTTCTGTAACTTGGACTGGCTTCTGAAACGTTTTTCCTTCTTCTATATATGCAGTCTTTCATGGACTTGCAGTTTCCAAATGGCCAGGTCACCTATGTATCTGGTGAGGGCCTGTCCACCAGTGCGTTTCTACCCCTTTGTGGGGGCCTGCTTCAAGCACAGGGTCAATATCCGGGAGAGATGAAATTCAGCTTCTCTTGCAAGGTGAGCTGTTGAGATTGGAAAACCTCATGGAAACAATCCTTACATTTGACCTTATTTTATCTGGCTAGGATATTTATAACTAATGTTCTTTAGTGGGTATCTTCTGTGTTGTATACAGAATAAGTGCGGCACACGCATAACACCAACATTGCAGTGGCCCGATAAATCGTTTACTTTGGGCCTGGAACAGGCTTTAGCTTGGAAGAGATCTGGTCTCTTGGAGAGGCCAACTATCCAGTTCAGGTGATACTATTTTATTTCTTTATTTGAGACTTGCAGTGCTAATATTGCATGCAATTCTATTGTAATATAATAGTTCTGTTATGTCTCTGAACCGCAGGAGATAGTTTCCCATCGTACAGCTCACCAACTTCACTTCATCCATATTATATGATCCATTTCTTTGCTCTTTGTTTTTTAATTGTGGTGCTGGGGTTGGTTAGGCTTGACAATAGAAGCAACATATCTCTACTCAAGTTAGTGGGTTTTATCTGCCTCCCACACCTTTAATGCGGTATGGGAATATGCCTAGTAAAATCTTTTACTGACCTTGTGTATTCTCACATTATTTTCAGTTTGTGCCCTACATTTGGCGGTAGCAACCCTGGGACAAGGGTGGAATTTACCCATTCTATAAAGGAGAAGTTGAGTCTTATCTGTGGCTGTTCTCTTGCGACACATCCTTCTGCATTTGCATCAGTATCTGTAAGTTATTGTGGTCCCTTAAAAGGCTATGATTTATGCTGTATAAGGGTAGTAGATCCTAGTATGCTTTCATTGCTGGTTAATATGAATGAGACTTGGCAAAACGTTTGGATAAGATTTGATAGGGATAAATAGTTTATTTAAAGCAATATCTGGCTGGGTTTTCTTGTTATCTTATGAATGCTGGATATTTCCCTTTCCCTTTATGTAACACAAGGCTTGCAGACTTTACAGTCTTGTTTGTCTCAACTTCTTCAACGTAGTTTCGAAAATAATTTTACTTGTTTAATGATGTAAGAGCACGAAATGTGTCGTGTGCTGCCTTCTTGTTATTTCTCTGACATTCCCTGTTTGGCTAACGCTTTAATAAAATGTTGAGCAAAGATTGATAATATGCTTCTCAGGAGACATCAGTTAACTTAGGAAGTACCAATAAGTTTTTGAAAGGTGATTGTTGACATCTAAATGGTACCAATAAGTTTTTGAAAGGTGATTGTTGACATCTAAATGGTTAACTCAACCTTTATCCCTGATCCTGTTTTGGTTTTTATCTATCTGCCTGAATGTCTATTAAGTCCTCAGCTAATTTAAATCGCCTTTCGTGCTATTGAAAAGATGCTACTGAATTGGTTTAGTGCATGTTTGTCGAAACTTTTAACTGCTTATAAGCAAAGGATCCGAAGGATGTGTAGTTAAAAGTAGTGGGTCCTACGCAACTGTTGTGGCATCTGTAATTGTTTGTCGTCCATTATCTGTTTATAAACGATTCTTAATGATTTTTTTTTTTTTTTTTTTGGTATTCCCATATGTAGCTTGGCAGGTCCAAGTGGAATGGAAATGTGGGGAGCACCGGGGTAGTGTTCAAAGTTGAAACTCCTCTTGGCAACTATGGCAGACCTTCTTTTTCTGCTCAGTTGAATAGTGGTATCGAGTTTTGACCATTGTCTATGCAGACACTTGTACATAAACTTTCAGTTCTTCAATCACACTAGAAGTAAATGCTCGTAGTCTCTGAAGCAGCATCCACGTCAGGAATTCAAGTCACGTAATACCGTCTCTTGCAAGGCAAATATAGACGGCTTCTTGCAGTACCTTGTTTATGGGAGGAGCAGATAATTGTTTAATTTTTCGAAATTGAAAAATGTTCATGTTCTGAAATTCCGTCTGCATGATTGCTGTAATGGACAGATTTCTGTATGCCTAAACAAACCAGGTGATTTTTGGGATGAATTATAAGTTGGAGTTCATGCAGAGTGATGGGTAACCTTGATGCTTAAAGCATATTTTGAATCGAAAAAGATATAGTTAACGACCAAATAGTTTATGTGGCCTCAAAATCACTCGATTTAGAGATCTCAAGTAATATTACCTTGGAAGGTTCATCAACGATAAGACATTAAAATTGTCCTCTTTATCAAGTCAGCTGTATTTCTTGTTAGAGAAGCAGAGACGATGGTTGAGCTCCTATATCTAATTTTAAGCTTATATAAAATAGTATTTCATGAACAATGTTTTCGAGCCAAATCATATATATCACTACATAATCACAAAATTTGTCTTGCATACTCGCATGTATATGGTGGATGGTTAAGCAAGAATTGAGTAATTTTTATAAATCAAATTCGAGTCGAGTATGAAAATGTATCATTCGGGAATTTTAAATTAAGCCCTTGTTTGAGCTTTATTTTATTAAAAATTCATTTTCAATTACATATTTTTCAATAAAATAATATTTCACGTAAATTGATTTTTCTTTTTTCATTTTTAATCACACATTATCCAAAAATCACTTTTCAAAAATTCATTTTTTTTTCTCTAAATGGGGCTCAAACTAGAGTTAAATGAACTCTCCTCCCCATCCTCTCCCACCTAGGTACAAGTGGATTATATGAGAGAAATGATTGAATTTGATATTCGAGCAAACTTAAACTATATTATATAGTGTTCAATTTTAACTACTATTTGTGAAAATTAAATCTCTTTATCGGCTCGAGTATGCGACTTTTATGACTTGCGAGGACACCAGAAGTGTTGGCTAAATTTCGATTACATGTTGACAGTTTGAGTTGAGATTTATTTGTGCATGGGTTGTAGGGAACATCCTTCTCAAATGGAATGGATGTGTACTACTTGAGGAAATGTGATCGACATAGACTTGCGTACGTGTGCACTTCTTCGAGTTCTTAGAAGCGTGTTTGGCTAAGCTTGAAAGAAGTGAAGTTACTTTTCAGTAACTTTTTGTTTTCAAATATATTTGAATAACTTACTTCTAGATGAAAAAAAATTTAGTTCTAGCCGTGGTAATATTTTCATGAATTATGAGGTAGTGTAAAGCATCACTGTGAACAAATGGCGTTTATTTAAGTTCTTATTATCTTTTCATTATAACTCTAGTGCATTTTGTTTATTTTTATCGTTAATATTGTCTAGTACTATTCGATCCTGAACCAAAAATGCCATTGTCTAGTGCTTGGGATTAGCTCTAACACCGGATGATGAGTGTGTTTCACTCATGCTTTTTTAATGTTAATTAAACTTGATATATTATTTGATTCTTAAAATTTTAGAACATTTCGATGTGTTTTTTAGTGTTGTTCAATAAATTAGGTAAATTGGTGAAGAAAGAATTTGATGTGGTCAAAGATGATGAGAATGTGAAACGACAAGAAAATGTCTTGAAAACTATGCAAAAGAGGCGAAGAAAGAGGCTAAGATGAAGAAAAATAAAGGAATGTAATTAGATGGGCCAGATTATTCGAAGTAACATGACATGGCTCCCAAGCACCCATCAACACAGCTAAGGGAGAAAAAGTACAGAAGTATAGCGCTCATGTGCTACAAATAGAGTGCCTAGGGGCCTCAAAGTCAGCCGGAAGAAGTAGCAAGTTGGCATCCAGGTGCCAGGACCAGGGCGCCCAAGCGCCAGCCAAAAACTCTTTCGCGACACTCAGACGCTGCTCTTCAGTGCCTAGGCGCCGCGTCATCTTTCTAGGGTTTTAAATTCTTGGCCCGTTCAAAGCCCAGAACGATTTCAAACTCATCCAACATTTAGAAAAAAAAAGGTATAAATACATCTAGAGGGGCACTTTTAAAGGAGGAACAAGCGAATTAAAGAGAGAAAACATGGAAGAAAAAAATAAGAGATCAAGGGTTGACGCATTGAATTGAAGAAGAAGATATCTTGGTCCAAAATTCATCAACTTCTCTAAATCTTAAATGTACCCAATTATTATTCTTTGTTTTTCTTCATTCATTACAAGTGGCTAAACTTTTTATTAGGGCGAACAATATAGTTTATTGAGACCATTTAATTCAATTTTCAAGATTCTAGTTCTTTAAATTTCATGTATTTATTTTATTTATATTGTTTAATGCTTGAATTTTTTGGCCAATTATTTGTTGATTTTGTGAATCTATTGCAAGTTGAGAAGTGAGTTATAGATTTAGACCACGTAGTAAAACTATAAAATTCGGAACTAATATAAAAGCGTAGAAATACATTTTCTAGTTAATGATGTCTTTTTTCATGGATTCTTAGAAATTGAAATTGATTGACTAAGGTATATCTCGATTCACATAGAGATATATAATTGATTTAGTTAAATAGAATCAATTTGAACTTCAGAGTGGTAAATTGAATACATTAGAAGAATACGATCGAACACTACATTATGTTTTGAATTTTGATTAAGGAATTAAATGTAATCAATAAATGAAATTGTATGCCTTAATATCCTTTCCATATTTTAAAAACCTAATTTGATTTTTGTGTGCACTTAGACATGTTGTCGATTTTTATATTCAGCAAGTGTACAGATCGTAACAAGTAATAAAGTGGATCCATGAGTCCAGATATCGTTTCCATGATGACTGCTATCTAACAATTGATTTAATTATTCCGAGCTTCAATTTGATCGGAAAAAAAAATGGTTATTTTTCTTTTTGTAATTTTCTATTTTAAATATACTAAAATAAGTTATTTTTTAATATGATAATTTAAGTGTTAGGATTCATGATTTTACCATATTATCCCATCAATCTCAATTACCAAGTTTTATACATATCGAATTCTTCTAAAATATTCAATTTACCTCTCTTGAGTTCTCATTGAGTCTATTTAATTAATTTAATTCTATATCTCTATGTGAATCAATCTTAGTTAAACGCAATTATTGTTCTAAAAATTTATGTAATGATCGCAATAACTAATATAAGTATTTCTACGTTTTATATTAAATTATTGATACTATGTGGTCTAAACAAATAATCTACATATATACGTAATTATTGCTCACGAAATCAATAAATTAGTGGCCAATTAATCCAATCATTAAGATTGGAAGTAAAAAGAAATTACAAAATTAGTTGGTGATTTAAAACTTTTTAATTAAAATAAGGTTCAAAACTAGTTTACAATCATTCATTCTAACTAAATACTTAATTACACATTATGGGAGAATAGAAATACAAGAAGAAATTAAAGTACATCACTGGGTATTAAGGAAAAACGAGAAAAAGATGAAAATCTTACACCAAAATTCTGCCTTCTTCTTATAAAATTTTGAAACCCTAGCTTCTTGATTGATTTCTTAATTTTTACCTCCTTTTAGCTTGAATAATATATGTACGATGAACCCTTTAAGCCTTGGCTTGAATATATGTGTCTAATGAAAATCTACAAGCCTCCCTCTAATTGTTGGACTAAGGTATGTATTTATGGCACATTTCCACCAAAGAGTTTGAATTAGTTTCTACCAAAGAGTTTAAGAAAAAAAAAGGAACAAAATCCTTTTTCAATCGAACTCCTTTATTCATGTGATTTTAGTCATTCATCTTCTAATTTTGTAATTAAGTCTTCTTCATTTCAAAGTAATAATAGTTGACCCGAGACAAGTTTCAGAGTTCGTAATTTAGTCTTCAAACTTTTCAAATGTCGAATTTAACTTCCGATACTTATGAATTTTTACCGAATGCTCCATTAATATTTCAATTGATTTCTTGCAATCCAGTTAATCTTCAATTGCTTCAAATCAACCCCAAATAGCTTTTTTTTTTCCCACATAAATTGTATCCAAATTGGGATTTTTCTACAATCAACATAATTTACACAAATTAAGTAGATAATCGCTCAATTATATATAAATAAATGAGAATAGAAGCCAAGATAACCACATAAAATGCTCTTATAAAGATACATTCAATTTGTTAGAAATAGTTAGACCAACAATTACCAAATCATAGTTTGTTTATCCGATATTGTACACTTGCGATAGAAAAAATGCAACACCGGGAAACATGGATTTGCTTCTTTCAAAGTTACCCTTGTCGACTTTTCAAGCAGCAGTATTAACAGGGTATTTGCTGATAGAGTTCAAAGCATTACATTCTTAACATGGATGTAGTTTTCGATAAAAATCGAGTTGATGTTGTCATTCATACTTATTAAAATGTCAAGTACATTAAGTTCAAACGAAATGCTATGCAGTGCTGGTGCTAATTATTCGAGTTGAGATCAAAGATTATCCTTCTTGAAAATCCTACATCTTCTTGAATTTATTCCATGGAAGTTTATTCTGTTGAGATTTCTTTTTCAAGCCAAAACCTTTGGACCTTCCTGTGGGAAGAATAATAGGCCTGCAGACGAGTAAAACGACTATCAATTCACCCAGAAATGATGAAATGCTGATCCACACGAAAATTGTTCGCCTCCAATTCCATATAGCTCTCTTTAATCCGGGAAGCTCGGATTCTATATCGAGTGACGCAGCATAAATTTCAGGTACACCAGAACCAGCTTTAAATTCTGCTCTTTGTTCAAGAATCACCTTAAAAAAGGCTGTTGGTTCGTGTCCTTCGATATAATCCCTGATGTCGATTTTTAGTGTTTGAACTTCTGATTGCAAACCAGTTATGAGTGGAACAGTTTTCAACATGGTTTCAATCAGTCGAATTGGCTGACTTTTAAACCGAAGCATTGTGGGATAGCTCAAACTAGCTAGTACTTCACTTCTTGCAGACATGCTCTCGACCCTAATCTAAATACGAGCACGAAAAATACCAAAGAATTATCAGCATTTATCATTTTGATCGGAAAAAAAAGGCAGAAAAAGAACAAGGACAAATGTACCTGGAAGATTCCGAGTTTTCTGTTGTACTCAGACTCGGGCAATGTTAACGAGACAGAAAGGTGCAACTTGTGATTATTAGGAATGGGGCGCTGTCCTACGTAGTCTGAAGAAGGCATTCTCTGTTTCGAATCAAGGCCGGAAGGCACATTAGAGACGAGGGACGATGTAATAGGCACAAAAGCGACGGGGCTAGTTTTAGTGTAGTCGAAATTTAGGATTTTAGTAGCATGCATTGGTTCTTCTACCAGATTTCTCACTGTAAGACTACCTATTACAAACCCTGAGAGTAGCAGACCAAATAGCAAGAACAAAACATAGAATGTGCACGAAATGGCCCAACCGAATCTTAACGCCATTCTCAGCATTAAGTTTTGCGCGGTAAACTGATTAAACACGAAGGCAATTGAGATTGAGCAGGAGGCATTGCATATTCTCAGCAGCCATTTCTTCAAATTCTCTCTAATCCATATTAGAGTTTGAAATGGAAACATCAAGATCATTAGCCAGAAGTTGAATATCAAAATGGGAAAAGTGAAAAATCTCAGAAAGAGATTTAGTTGAAAACCAGCCATTTTGAGCATTAGTATTGCCAAGAAAGCAATACTTTCTGCGGGAAAATTCATCAGTTTCGACATATCAAAAAGCTCGTTGTTCGATCTAATCTTTTGATCATACGGACTCGAAGTATTGTACTTCCCAGGCATACATTTACCTTCATTTCTTCCAATCACAGAAATATTCACTTCACTATCATTACAGGCCTCAAAAGTAGAGCAATCCAATGGTTTGGACGATTTTCGAGCCATCAACAACTTCTCAGCTCCAACAAGTAAAGAATAATTCATCAAGTTGGCAATAAAATTTTCATCTTTGCATTTGAATCCAAGAAAATCACAGGAGTTGTTGAACAACCCTTTATTCTTTTCGTCTACATCATCAATATTTCTGTGAAGAATTGAGTCATCCATTGATGATATTTTCAAAGCTTCAATTGTAGTACTGGTTTAGAAAAGCATATAATTGAAGAAGATGACGAAAGAGACTCCTGTGAAAATTGGGATTAATGGGAAATAGCCCACTTTATAGGAGGGAAACCATGAACTGTTACTACCTTCATCTTATTGGGATGCTAAAAATGGTAAGTTCAAATTGGTTAAACTACCTCAGTCTAAATATTTAAGC
The DNA here is from genome assembly GCA_903798405.1 of Fraxinus platypoda. Classification (NCBI taxonomy): domain Eukaryota; kingdom Viridiplantae; phylum Streptophyta; class Magnoliopsida; order Lamiales; family Oleaceae; genus Fraxinus; species Fraxinus platypoda. The sequence goes on along the minus strand of CAIGRT010218882.1, from coordinate 12,106 downwards.
AGATAAAATTAGACATATTTATTTATTTAAATTTAATCTTCAACACATCCTCACACGATCTATTCTGTTTTTCATCGAAATTTTGATCAGGAATAAATGTGGTTCAGTTCAGTTTGATGAGTTTCGGAGAACCAATAGTTAACTTACAATGGGATCATTGATTCCACAGGTAATTATGGAATTGAACTAAATGGCTCCGATTTTGTTCAAGTTTCTTACCCAAATATCTAAATTATTAATAAAATGATAAGTGTGAATTTTATCGCCAAAAGTAAATACTCACATCCACACTGAAAACAATTAAGTTCCAAAAATTATTATTACAAAATTTATTCTATCAAAAAATGGGTCTCAAACATCGTCTATGTACAATTGAACCGACTACGGATCTTCTGCTCACTCCCATATATAATATATTACTCAAGTAAATTCTAATAAATGATTGACAATAAGACCTGAATTCAAATTCGTGTTAAACCGATTTATCTAAAACATTAAATTATAAATTTTAGACGAGGTGGATAAACTTGTAACTAGTAGAAAAGGGGTGGTGAAAATTTAGGAATGTTTTTGTTGTCAGGATAATGTTATGCTGAGGATTACACACATTTCAATATATTTTTATACATATATCTGTTCAAATAAATGTTAAAAGACCATTGGGCCCACAATACAAACCTTGCATCCAATTGGCACACAATCCCAGGTTTCCAAATTGAAAGAATTCCTTAATTTTCAGTGCAATAAATTATATCCTCGTTCCCTTTTTACTGGTGAATCTGATATAAACGGAGTTTATTATATGTTTGTAAATAAAAGTTTGTTTTGTATTTCAGTTTGATTGGACCATGTACAAAGATTTTCATACTAGAAAGTCTCTTTTTTAATGATCTTGAGAGTCCATCTTTGTGTCGATACATTTCGACTATCTTTCCATTACTTAAAAAAGTGAGTATCGATTTAGATACAAGATACTATCATTACCTATTAAACAATTATACACCAATCGCAATTCAACAACCCAATTGTAAGAGCAAATCTCTAAAACCAAGTTATATCCCCAAGCTAAGCGGAGCTTGCATGAAGTAGTCGAATTCTTCTTCTGTTCTTTTTTCAAGCACTAGTGGGCCATCGTGGACTTGAATTAGAGATTTTTTTCCTTTCAAAATGAACCTCGAGAAAGCTACGAGTAGGATTGTTCCATGAAAATCAAACACCGTCCTGCTTCTAATAGAAACGCAAACCCTGTTTTCGCTAATTAATGACTGTCACAAAAAGACTCACAATAGATGCTTATCCTACATGTGATTTCGGGACTCCACTTATTCAATCACTTGCTTGTTATTGCAGCTAGATCCGAAAGGGAGAGCCGAGGAATCGCCCGTTACATCAACTGGAGAAGAAGACTAATTTTTATATTTCTTGATTAGTGAACACCAAAAACGTGAGCCAATCCCTGCTATACCACGGTGTTCGCAAACTCGAGCATCTTATTCGGTCCCTTAGTTCGCCGTAGTTTAGTCATCCTCCCGAATTCCCTGCTCGACTAGTAGTGATCATGGTGGGTCGTTTGACATCGTGTGTTCACACTGGGTTGATTTAAGAACATTTACCTGATGACCATCAACCAACTCCTATGTCATGCACTAATCAATTTTGAATTTTGTGATAAAATGTTGGAATAATTTCCAAAATAAAAACGAAAGAAATTGGACCATCCACACCTCAATAATCAAACGTTTTTACTTCCAACTTAAAATTCGGAAATTCCAAGAGAACATTAGTACGAGGATCAGATCAATAAATTTCTAAGTATCCTTCACCAGTCAATCTAAATTTACATCATAAAGATCAGGAAGAAGCCTACTTGCTGCAGAATGATCCTGAGTTTCATCTTTACTTAAAGAAGAGATCGACGAATCAATCCATGGTCCACCTCTTGAAATACTCTTTTGCTCCTTACTATCCTCAGTATCCTGTGAGTATGTCGATACATGTGTTTGACTGTCTTGTGAGAGTTTCTCAAAGGCTTTAAATCTAATCTCCTCGCTTGGTGTACGATGCATAATTTTTGGTGCTTGGACTGGGATTTTGCCTTCGAGCATGCTCACCACAGAAGACATGGACGGCCTAAGTGAAGGAGATGGATTTGTGCACAACAGTGCCAAATTTAACATCCGCATTGCCTCTTCTTCAGAATAGTTTGAATCGAGAATAGGGTCCACGAGGTCTAAAAGATTACCTTGCTCTTGTAGGACATAAGCCTTCACATTCAGCAAATGTAAGAGATGAAACAGGTTTAGAATCCAGAAAATGGTGAAATGAATAGCGAGGAACTAAACATAAATTTGCATAAAGCACGTAAAAAATTTTACCCAATCAAGTAGGTAGACGAACTCCTCCTTTGGTCTGTAATTAGTGTTACTTTTGCCGCTGACAATTTCCAGAGCAACTACTCCAAAGCTATAGACGTCTGCTTTGTCTGTCAAATAACCCCTCATCGCATATTCGGGAGCCATATAACCTCTGCAAATATAAAATCCAATACACACGAATTCAGTGCTGACAACTGTAATCCCCATAAAAATACCAGACCTAAACACCACATAATAAATTCGATTCATTCGCTTTAAGGTATAGTAAGAAAGTGTTATGACTTGTAACAATTGCTGTCAAAGAAAAAGAATCTTAGTAATTGTGGAAGAGGTATTTCAATTCTCTTCACAAGCGTCCACAATCATACACAAAACTCACATCAGGGTAACATATTCAACTGAAGTATGCAAAGGTTGAACAACTGTATCAGGGTCGGGGGTAGAAAAAGTGCAAAAGACAAAGTCGAAGGAGTATTATATCTGGAAAGAGCAAATACGGCTAGTAATAATGTAAACACGACAGGAACTAGGGCTGCAATGTAATCTAAAATGACTACTTAATTGTCAATGACTGATATCAAGCCCTTTTTATTTCTGTATTTCAAGATTGGTTTGGGGAAGATCGGGTTGTTATTTTGAATAATTATACTGCCATGAAGGATAAGGACATACTAATAGATATATATTTCCTATATCACCACCATACCCAGGACACAACAACTTCATATATGCAGACTTTTGCCTATTTTCAATAATCTAGGTGAAAATTATCTGCATTCATCATAAGGTCTGAAGCGTAGCATCTATACTTCTACTGACATAAAAGTTAACCAAGTAAAAGGTTATGTATAGATATTCCACACACAGCCGCCACCTTTTTTACAGAACTATATTTAAGAATCGAATATCAAGAGGAAAAAGCTCACATTGTTCCAGCAATTCTCGTACTGATGTGGGTATTTTCTTCTTCATCAAGCTTAGCCAAACCAAAGTCTGATATCTTAGCATTTAAATCCTTGTCGAGAAGCACATTTGTAGCCTTTATGTCTCTATGGACGATTTTTAACCGAGATTCCTCGTGAAGATATGCCAGACCTTTAGCTATTCCTAAGCATATTTTCTTTCTAGTAGACCAGTTAAGGTTCAACCGTTGTTCCTCCCGACCTAAATGAAAGAACAGGGAAATTGAAAGGCAAGAAAAAATCAAAGATGCTTTTAACAGGTAGATAAGCTGGCAAAGTATTTACCAAAAAGTGCTCGAGCAAGAGAATTATTTTCCAGATATTCGTATATAAGAAGCAACTGATTTGATTCTATACAGCACCCATAGAGCCTGACAAGGTTGGGGTGTTGTAGAGCAGATATCATGCCTATTTCGTTAACAAATTCGCGGTTTCCTTGCTTCGACTTGGAGGAGAGTTGCTTCACGGCAATAATAGTACCATCTGACAGTACACCCTAAAAAACAAGATAAATTTCAGGTTATGTACATGGATATTAATTATTAGATTTTAGAATAGTTGCTAGGGGTGATTAATTATCAGATACAGCTAAAATGGATAAATACTTCTTGCCTTCATCCTCCTCTTTTTGCACGCGTTCAGGGAATAAATAGAACATATTCTTATCAACAACTGAAAGGGGAAAGAATTAGTAACTACCTTGTACACAGGGCCAAATCCTCCTTCTCCAATCTTGTTAACATGGTCAAAGTTATTTGTAGCAGATTTGATTTGTCTCAGAGTAAAGTGACCTGTCTGTAGATCAAGGGCTCGAAGTTCTGTCTCGAGAAGATAGCATAAAATTGTTCAGTGACTAAGGTTTGTACAGTATGAACACCGAAACAACAGTAGTGATGCACAACCAGAGAGATGTAGGGAAGAGCAGAAGAATAAAGAAGAACAAGAGGCAGAAGAAGAGAAGAATGTTTAAGAATTTTGGAAGGAAACTCGATCTATTACCCATTTAAGAGTTATGATTATGTTAATAGTTCATCAAACTATACAAAAACAAATACATTGGTTTTTCACCTTTATCTTCAACATCTTTTCTTCCAAGATAACCTTTCATCCAAAGTGCAGCTACAATAGAAATCCCAACCACACATGAAGAAACTACAATCCCAGCAATAGCTCCAGCAGATAGCCCCCCAGTATCGGGATCAAAGTCTGCATGGAAAGAGAGAAGGTCTCATTCTGAGGCGGTGGAAAAGGACAGTGGACTACACAAAATCACAGTACACCTACTGGGTGTCACAGCTATTGCAGATATCAAGGGTCCATATACCCCTCTGTCAGGGATGGCTGTGGTGCCCTTCCCTGTCCAGTATAAATGGATCTCCAGTGTACTTCCATTGACATGGACATTAAAATCCCTGTAAATACCTTTCCTAACGCCATTAGCTTCCTTTACGATATCAAAGTCTGTCAAAACAACCTCCCCCTGCATAAAAAGTCAAATGAACACCGACCATCTATAGATAAGTGAAAGAGAAAAGGAGATCCTAGAAAATCCTGAGGAATAAGTTCACGAAACAAGAAAATATCCAAAGATGTAATGAATTAACCAAGAAAGTGGTAGCCATAGATGTCTGCTGGAAAATTAGGGAATCAACTTACCTGGATTGCCACGTCAAATATCCGCCTTCCAAGGCTGCTAAAGGTGGAGTCATTGGTATACATTATTTCTGCAAAATGGAGACGCACTCTGTAGCTACCTCTGCGCAAGCAAAGTCCAAAATACTTAAGTGAAGAAGGGGAGAGGCGAGCTGTTTGATAAAATTCTGCACCAGTCATTGTCAAAGAAGAATTGTTTGTTGCAACAAATTTGGCATTATCGTCCCCCATGAACAGCCCCGTACTGCTATAAGCCCATCTATCATGGGGCTCAAAGTATGACGAACCATCCGCACTTAAGTTCTCTTCATATTCATTTCCTCCAAAGGTAATCTTTCTTCCTCCGCAATTTATAAAGAATGAATAATCTGCAAGTGTAATAAGAATGGTGGCAACTGAGTCATAGCCAATCTAACTTCGAATTGATATATAATGTCTTATGGTAATAGCAATACCCCATACATTTGGATTTTCCGGGGCACGGGAGGTCCCTCTTCAAACACCATATTGTTCTGTGAAATAAAAAGGTTAGAAAATTGCACAGTATATGAAGAAATGGCAGAATGACAGAAAAAGGACAAAACATTGATAGGGTTTTCAAAGAACTCACGAGTCACTGGCGGAAGTTGAATGGCTGGCAACTAAGTTCCTGTTAAAATCTAAGAATATTTGAGCAATAACGATCACAAACTAAACTCAACTGAATAATACAGAGAAACGTACGCAGAGGTGAACTGGCAGCCAGTTGCTCGCGACTCTGTAAAGTTATTGTAGGATACATCCCTGCACACACAGACCCATTTAAAGCTTTTGTTTTCAAATTTTTTTTTTTTTTTTTAGCTATGAAGGCAGCTTCACCTCACATAAAAATGTAAAAGGCACATGGGACTGGAAGAAAGCAATCTGTAGAGGTGGTCTGAATTGGTTTTACAAGATATCTTAAGAGGAATTTATATATAAAAACATCCACTCCGTCCAACGCCAATTAGATTTGGTATGAAACCCCATTCTTACTAATCATAAGTGGGGGTGGTAAATGCCTATACCAAGACTTTCGCCACCAATTTGATTTGTTCCAAGCCGGCACTCAAACTTTTTGTTGGGTTGTGCATATGTGTCCAGGTCAGAAGCGAGAAAGGGTTTAAGAAGAGAGACTGCCAGTATTGATCCACGGAGTTATGATAAGAAATTTGCAGTGAAAAAAGTTACTTTCAAGTCGATCAGTTTTGGTATAGAATCTAAAGTTTGCCAAGAAAAAGAGACATTATATTTCCATGTATATCTGATATCGTCTCAATAGTGCAATAATAAAACCAGTGATGCGAAGACTATTATGATATGCAAAGCTGAAATAATATTGCTTACATTTTTCGTCTGCTATCCAAAATCCAACCAGGTACCTCTCCAGTTAATGAGTTATGAGACAGAAACCTACACCATAAAGTATAAAAATTTCAACTCTTAATGAATTGCTGAACTGTAGAAGTAAAAAATAAATACCTGTGAAAAGTCAACGAATTAGAGAAAGTTAGACCAATAGTGAAGACTGATTTATATTTAAAGATCATGAACTTACATGAAGTCTATTTTCAACAATCTCTGAAGATTATTTGGTATTTGACCATTCAACATGTTGAAACTCAGGTCTCTACAAATAATCATTTTCAATCAGATAAAAAATCAAAAAAGAATACAAACAATAATATCAATTTTAATGCTTTAGATTACTCCGTGTCAAACACGTATAAGACATACGTCGAGTCGTATCAAATATCAACACTTCTCGGACACTTCATGACATAGGTCTGATATGCTTCATGCAGTGTCCTATTTTTATAGATTCTTAAAATTTCTAGTACTTAAGGGATACTTTAGGAATATTGCTTAGACAAGTGTGCTGTGCACTGTTCTTTATTAAAAAGTGCAAAAATAATATATGCATTTAAAATTATTTAAATCAACACGTCCGTGTCATACTTTCCTGAAAAATCATGTATATGTGTATTCATGTCTCCGCATCCGTGTCCGTGCAACCTATTTATTAGGTAGATAACATTAAATAGTCGTGTTGGACATCGACACTTCTCAGGCACTTCATGACATGAGTTTGATATGCCTCATGCTGTGTTCAATTTTATATATTCTTTAAATTTCTAATACTCAAGGTATACTTGGACATTCTTTTATTAGGTAGATAACAATAAATCGGTTGTGTTTGTGCCTGAAAATAAACTACTGGAAGACAATATTGACATTCAAATGCAATTCAATGTCAAATAGAGAGCTAACAAAAATTAGGAATGTAAAAATCCACACAAGGGCTTGCAGAAAAAAACATGGAACTGAGTATCAAGGATGTCAAGATATATTTAGCTAATATATGATGGCATTAGCACTGTCATTAGTTATTCTAACTCAGCAAAAAATGGAAATCAAGCCAAAACACTCCTTAAATGGGATAATTTCCTTTCTCAAATCATTGATAACAAAGAAACTCAAAAAAGAAAGACTTACAATTCTTTTAATTCCTTCATGTCTCCTATATATTCTGGGATCGGACCAGTAATTGAGCAATTTCGTAAGATCCTGTATCACAACAAGGACTTAAGAGGTGTATGTGCCAGAAAGCTAACATCTAATCAAAAGTTTTTGAGTGTTTTCTTGAAATAATATGATACTTACAACCGCTCCATGGCTGTCAAGTTTGGCAAATTGGGGAAACTCGTGGTTGGTCCACTCAAATCAGATATCCTCCTGACAACCAAAATGCAAATGATTAAAAATACTCTATTAGATTCTGATCCACTTAAGCATCTATAAAAGTTGAGCTTCAATCTTCTTTTCTTTGGTTGGAACAATTAGTCAACGATATAAAGCTTTCGCTAAGAGAACATTTGGGCTTACAACTGTTCCAAGTTTTTTAATTGGGATATAATAGAAGGAATGGGGCCCTCCATTGATGTGCCTTGCAAATCTCTGCAAAGAAACAGATAAAGGCTTGCTATCAAGATGCATGAAGTCATCATGAATTATGAAAATCTAGTGAGAAATGAATTGACCAATAGTATACTCACAGCCTTTTAAGTTTAGTCCAGTTGCCAATTAAATTAGGTACCTTTCCAGATAATCTGCTACCATCAATCCTACTGCAAACAGTTAATTTAAGTTCAGATATGTATAAAAGTTCATAACCCAGTGAGGTGCAGTTCCTTCTCCTGGCATGAGAGTTTGATTAAAAACAGACCTAAATTTTGGCATTGATATGCACAAAGCAGCTGACCTCAGGTTGAAATCTGGCTTTATGTTTGTTTTACTTACCAGTGCACTAGCCAATGGCTATGCAAAGATTACAGATATCTCAGACCTAAATCCATTGTACTCAAATAAAGTTTATGACTTACAAATCTGTCAAGTTCTTTAGATTGCCGAATTCCTCCGGTATCGTCCCCGTGAAATTATTTGCAGAAAGAAGGCTGCAGGTAAATGTCTAATATTAGCAACCTGAATTATCTTGGCAACGACCTTAGCCTCAACATTCATTTAGAATTATGCATATAGAAATAGTGGAATCCAAACAGGGAAAAGAAAAAAAACAACTATAGTCCCCTTAGATGGAAAGCAAGTAAGTTATAACAAGGAAGAAGGATAGACATAACATTAAACAAAATGCAATCATGGGCAGACTACAAAAGTATTTATGAGCTTTCTTGTACTAAATTAAGAGATGTAATATTACAAGTTAGAAAGAAGGGATACAATAACTAAAAAATGTCTCTGATTTCTATGAGAAAGTAACAAATACAACTATCTCAACCATATTACAAGATGAATAAGATGAAGGCTCGAAAACTTATTATAAAACAACATGGAGAACATATCAAGTGGTCTTACAGTCTTCTCAAATTGCTCACACTTCCCAGATTTGGCGGAATATTTCCTTCAAGCAGATTATCTTCCAAAATCCTAACAATGAAGTTCAAATCATAAGCAAAACTGAGTACTATTGCTTCCACAGATATGATATAATACATTATTTATCACTCACAGTTCTTCCAAAGTGGTGATGTGACCAATTTCATCCGGAATCGTACCGCTAATACGGTTTCCAAGAAGTGATCTGTAACGAACATAACGGTAAATAAAATCAACCACTGTATATAGGCAGGTCGGAACAGTGGTTTGGAGGTCCCATTATCAAGAACTTACAAAATAGTAAGACGAAGCCGACCAAAGCTCGGAGGAATTGATCCGTTGATATAATTGCGAGTTAGATCTCTGTGATATAAAGAAGTCACGATAAGTGTTTTGCTTTAAATAAAAATTCAAGGAAGAAGAAAAACAGAATAGCAATTTTAGCCAGATGCAACTGCTTTAATTTCAGAAGCAAAAACAGTCTCACATCAAACTATAGTGTCCATGCAAATTAACAAATGAAAGTGAAGGACCGCCATGCATATACAATCAAATCGATAGAGTACCCAAAATAACAATATTGCTACTTACAACTCTTTCAGATAAGTAAGATTTGCAAATTCTGCAGGCAAGGTTCCAGTCAAATTGAAACCCTTCATCTGGCTGTACATACAAAATAAAGGAATTGAATTTAAAAGGCGACTTAAAATAATAAAAGTTTCAAAATTAAAAATGATTGAATTAATCATCCCAATTCACAATAAGACCACCCCCATTGAGGGTAAAACGAGAGAAAAAAAACGACATTAGTTGTACTTTTTGACTCCCTGGGCTAAATGAAAGAAGCTCTTATATATGCACGTCGTTAATGATATTTCGCCTCTATTTGAGCCTCATTCTTTATTACAATTTTTTTCCAAACTCATTTTTAACAATATATTCTCCAGAGAGAAAAAAAAAAATTACTTGAATTCAAAACTTTTTCCTACATTTAAATCACACATTCTTCAATAAAATCACTTTACAAAATCATTCTCAAAAAATGTGGACCAAACAGGCTTGACAACCATTTCATTTCTTCTTAAACTCTCGATGTAAATGCCCATCCCACAGCGAATATGGTGGCCATAAATACAACTAAATCATTAAATTTTAATATCAGTTTTATTTACTCGATTCCGCAAGAAAAATAACAGTTAAATCAATTCAATTGTTAGAGCATGCTAGGTTAAGCCCCAAAAGCATAAGAATACTTACTTTTAAGCTTAGCGGACCAACTATTAATCTTAGCCAAACATATGTCTAAGCTTAAAAGTTATTTAAGCAACTTTTTTTCTAAACCCATTGGTCAAAGAAAAGGTAAAATGACTTGTTCAACCACACGCTTACTTTTTTGAAAATAAGTAGTTTATTTTTCTCTTTAGACTTGGTCAAACATGCTCTATGCGTGTTGGATTAAAACTAAATATTTGTTATTTACCGAAGATTTTAACTTGCTTTTGTCCTTCAATATTGTCTAATAGTATCACATCCACCTTACCGAAATACCGTAAATGTAGAATCACAAAAACTTTGAACAAAAAAAAGAGTAAGAGCATACATGTGTGTAACATGGCAAACGGTGTTGTTAACAAAGGAACAATCACAGGTAACATTGCTGTAGACGTCGTTACCCCAAATGGTCATGTTAAAACCGGTACCGTCACGGCAAGATCTTCGCGTAGCATTCCAGTATTTGTTCTGTAATCTCGATGATATTGTTTCAAGAACTTGTACTGTAAATCATGAAAGCAACCGTAGAATATATGAGAGAACAAAATCTAATTTTCTTCTAAATAACTGAAAACATGGGCCCAATTATATTGGAAAATTGATTGTATACAGTTCTTTATCTTATCTTAAGAGCAATGATTGAATGAAAAGTTGAAAAAAAAATCCATTAATCTAAAAATACGTGGCATGGGAAGTCCATCTCTTTCTTATCTTTTTCTAATAATAACATAATTAAAAAGTACTAGCAATCAATAACAAGAAATAATTCAAAAAATACTCAACAGGCTGTAAATTCAAATCCATAGAACATGCAAAAAATAAATCAAGCAAAACAATGCCCAGATTAACTTGCCAGATCTAATAGGCAGACAGAGTTATACAGAAATACACGAATCACAATAAAACAAAAAAGCCCCCTTTAATTCTTACTTATTTTTCTTTACCAGAAACGCATAGAGAAGTTGCTTAATGGAGAAGAGTGTACCTTCTTCTTCAGGCAGAAGTTGTGCAACAGACGTCAAAACCAGAGATGCATAAATACTGAAAAGAATGATTTTTACAAAATTTGTTCTGGTTTTAGCCCTTTTGGCAAGAAAAAATTCCATTACAACTCTTCTTCTGTTCAGTGCAGAGCAAGAAATTTCATCACACACCCACACAGTACATCTATATAAATTTCATCACACACCCACAATATTAATTAACGCAGACAAACAATAATCAAAAGTTGAACAAGCAAAAAGAAGAAAGAAAGTGGGTTTGTTTGAAAGTTTCCAAACAGTGAACAGAAGAAAAGATCATCAAACTTTGGTTTTGGAAATGGAGAATGCAGGAAGGAGAGAAGAATTGGGAGATAACTGTTAAATATTAACATGAGACAGAAATCAAGGAAAGGGATTTTTAATTTATATAAGATTTTTAATTGGAGTGGTTTTTGACTCTTATGCATGTCAGACTTCAATTTATTTATGTGAATTTGACCGTTACTAGTTGACATTATTTAAACAGCCGGCAATTAAAGATGGGCTAGTTTGTATAATTTTGATTTGACTGGCTTTAGGGATTCACGTACACCGCTGCATGTTTTGGACTTGTCAGCAAGCACAAGGATTCGAACAAGATCTTCGATCCAGTTCACACGTACGTGGGTAGATTGTGGGGGCCACACAAATCATCCTATCAAATATTTGTTTAATCGTAATTAGGGATATCAACGAGTAGACTCGCGAACAAAAACTTGAGACTCGAGCTCGACTCGAATAAAAACGATTTGGACTTTTTTTGGCTCGAGCTGGCTGAGCTTTTATTCGACTAAAAAATCTAGATTCGACCCTTATCAAGCTGAACTGAATCGACTCACGATTTTTTTTTAAATATAAGGCAATGCCTGTCATTACGGGCAATTGCCTGCAAAGGCAACATGTAGCTGCC
>CAIGRT010218854.1:0-14657 GCA_903798405.1 Fraxinus platypoda | reverse complement strand
TTACACAATTGTGAGTAGAAATCTACTAATTTTAATCAATAATTAGCTTGTTTAGGTATTAAATAAGTGTTCAAAAACACACTTATCACCCCTCTACTTGGTGGATGGTTCATCAAGCAGAGACTTCTCCCATGACTTTTGTTACTGAGAGACATTTTTCTTTTAAGAGGAATTAAATAAGGCTATTTTCATTAAATTTATACATAGATTAATAGTTTTTACACACGTTTATATTGATAGTACATCCTTAGGTGTTCTGTATTCCAAGGATGAGGATGTGCCTTTCCATCCAAATTCTCGATCATATAGGTTCCAGGTCGAAGCTCTTCTTTGATATGGTAAGGACCCTCTCAGTGGGAACCAAGAGTCCCTACTATAGCTCTTTAGATGAGAGGAATACTATTCGTAGGACAATGTCGTTTGCATGAAATGACTTCTTCTTGACCTTAGAATTGTAGTACAGAGTCATTTTCCGTTCGTAGCTAGCTAATTTTATTTGGGAATCGTTTTTCCTTTCATCGAGGAAATCGAGCTCGCACCTTCTCAACTCGTTGGATATTTCATTGAATTGTAAGTGAGAGGAGTGGGTAGTAGACCTACTTCGACTGGGCTCATAGCATCTGCTATACAAGCTATGGAGAAAGCTGTTTCTCTTGTTGCAGTCCTGCTAGCAGTTCGGAATGCCTATAAGATATGTTGTAGCTCATCAACCTACATCCCTTTGGAGGCATCCGACCTCCTTTTGAGGGTGTACTTGATGGTTTTGTTGTTGGCTTCTACCGTCCATTGGCCTGAGGATGGTGGGGGTGGAGAAGTGTTTTTTCATTCCGAGTTCCTTGCATTAATCCTAATTTTCTTGTTATCAAACTGTCGTCCATTCTCTGATACAATTAAGTGGGGAATGTCGAACCGACAAATAATATTTTTCCACAAGAATTTAGAAATGTTTGTTTCAATGAAAGCCAGGGGCTCTGCCTCTACCCACTTAGTTAAATAGTTAATGGCGACGATATCGAAGCTGACACTGCCTTTTCCCTTAGGTATGGGTCCTGTGAGGTCGATTCCCCACTTGAAGAATGGCCAGGGCTGGAGACAACACTTAGCTTCTGGAAATGTTGTCTTTGTATTTTCAAGAAGCGCTAACACTTGTCACATCTTTTCATAAATATGTGCATCTTTTTTCAATATAGGCTAGTACCACCTCTACCTCAACACCTTTTGTGCTAGAGCCCATCCTCTTGCATGATTACCACAAATCCCTTCATGAATTTCTTGGAAAATATAGATAGCTTGCTCGCCACCTATGCATCAGATGAGGGGCAGAGAGAAACCCCTTTTATGCAGTACATCTTGAAAGACGAAATGTGTTGTACGTCTTCTGAGCTGCTGTACTTTCTCTTTGTCATTAGGTGAGGCCTGATCCTTAAGGAATGCTATGATGGGCTACATCCATGGAGGAGTGTCTTTGACCTACATCACTTTTTCACCTTTAGAAGTGGAAGGTCAATGGAGGTGCTTTATAGGTACAATAGTGAGTAGTTCGGAATCTTTGTTACTTCATCTTCCATTTTTGGAATGTTGGTAAACTCTACCACAAAGTCTACTAGGGCTTGGCCTTTGATGTCAGCTCTCGTTTTAAAAACAATGACAAACTCACTGATTTCTACGACCCACTTTATCATCCTTCTAGAAGCGTTAGGTCTCTGGAGCACTTGTTTGAGTGAAAAGTTTGTTAGAACTTGAATGGTGTGGGCCTGTAAGTACGACCTCGACTTTTTGGAGGCAGTTAACAAAGAGAGAGAGAGAAAGAGAGCCAGTTTCTCCATGTTTGGGTGTAGTTAGCGATTACCTATCTCTATCACAAATATTGAATTGATGGCATCGGTAGTCATCGTCAAGTATTGTTGCAGGGGCTCGTCAATCTTAGGTTTGGAGAGAATGAAAGCAAGTCCTAAGTGCTTCTTCAGCTCTTTCAAGGCTATTTCTCACTCTTTCGTCCAATGGAATTTTTCCCTCACTTTAGAACCTTGAAGAAGGGAAGACACTTATCAGTCGCCTTCGAGGAGAAGTGGCTCAAGGCTGCTACGCGCCTAGTGAGGCTTTGTACCTCTTTAGACTTTTGGGAGAACCTCATTTCGATCAAGAATTTAATCTTTTCAGAATTTGTCTCTATTCCCCTTTAGATGACCATGTAGCCAAGAAATTTCCCCTAAGCAACTACGAATGCGCACTTGAGGGAGTTCAACTTCATCATGTACCTTCTTAATATTCGAAAAGCTTTGTCGAGGTGTTTCACATGATCTTTTGTTTCAAGGCTCTTCATCACCATATCATCTACATATACCTCTATTATCTTACCAATAAGGTCGGTGAATATTTTATTGACAAGTCTCAGATACGTGGACCAGGCGTTTTTTTACCCCAAAGGGCATCACTTTGTAGTAGTAGAAACCTTTGTCCATTATGGAGAACGTATGCTCTTTATTACCTGGGTATATAGGGATTTGGTTATACCCTGAATAGGCGTCTATGAAGCTCAGCAGTCTGTGTCCGACGGTAGAGTCAACGAGCTGATCTATTTGTGGGAGTTGGAAACTATTCTTGGGGCAAGTTCAACTGAGATTGGAGAAGTTGACACATACTCTCCACTTGCCGTTGTGTTTATTGACAAGGACATGGTTAGATACCCACTTTGGATAAGTTACTTATCTGATGAAACGATTGTCAACTTCTTCTCTTCGTCATTCAGATACCTCTATAGGTTGAAGGCCCTCATTTTCTGTCTATGCAGGACAGCCTTAGGATCAATTTTTAGGTGATGACAATTGACTTTTAGGTCAATGTCAACCATGTCCTCATGCCTCCAACCAAAGACATCTAAATTTTCATATAAGTAGCGTTTTGCTTCTCCTTAGCCTCTGTTGGCAGATCTTTTCTGACCTGCAAGGACTTGGAGAGGTCCTGGGGATCCATTGGAAAACTTTCTAACTCCTCGACTGGGATCGTTCAAGGTTTGCAATAAATGACACGAAGATCTAGTTCATCAAATTTAGCCATTTTTTCAGCAGCTCTCCCTTCTTCAGGGACGCTTATCATTCCAAGGACAGTCTCTTCTTCAGAAGCGTCCACCATTTCGACATTTTCCCTTGTTCGGGAGTTTGTCCTTGTTCAAGGGCATCGTTCAGGTCAATATCTATCAGAATTACATTGAAGTCCCTAAGTTCTGCCTTCCTACGGGAGTTCAGATATCATTCCCTTGCATTCATTTAATTGTCTCTAACAGTAGCAGTGACATTTTCAATAGAACTTCATACACAAATGGTGGATGGATGTAACGGCCCACAACTCCTGTAAAGCTAGTCTTCTGAGTTCCTATTGGTAGGCGGATCGATTGTCTACAACCAAAAACTCCATGAAATAATGAGGAGTCAATGGTGTTGTTCCTATCTCCACTGTCAGAGTTATTTTTCCTCTTGAGATGATGCTATCACCAGTGAAGCCGTACAAGAAGGAGCTCATAGGGGTCAACTCGTGGTCCATCTCCATGTTATCGAAGGTCACTCCAAATATAATATTGACCGAACTCCCATTATCAACTAGCATTCTTTTAAGGTCATTCCCTCACTACCAAGACATCACAATGTAGGTAATGCAGGCCAGCCTGATCGTCTTGTGTGAAAGTAATTGGTTGCGTCCCCTTTCAGTTGAGGGTCAACTATTGTAAACTATTAAGCTTGCCATTGGAGGATCTATGGCCTCCCTTACATAGTTTCTTTGTGCATTTCTGGTTTCCCCCAACATACGGGCCTCCAAAAATTGTATCTATATCTCGAATAGGCTCGTGGCATGTGTTAGTAAAAGAGCTTCTCCTTTACCTTTGGCCTTCCCTAGGCCTTTTCCCATCACTTTTTCGCCTCCAAGGAGCATCATTTCGAAAGAGACGCCTTGCTTCATCTCCCTTAGGTTGCCGATCATGCCTAAGAGTGGGTGCGTCTTCTCATGGACGTCTATTCCTTTTTTGATTATCAGATTGGGGGTGCAATGCAATATCCCTGCAGTCAGCTGTACTATGGCTGTATGAGTGATGGTAGGTGCAGTAAAGGGGTGCTTTGTCCCTATTTCTAGGTTCATAATTTCATCCCCTACCCCTTTCCCTTTGAGGAAACTGTTGGCTGGACCTTCACTGGTGTGTCTTAAAGCTGGGGTTGACTTTCTCATAAGCTCAAGTAGGCACTATATTTAGTATGTCTAAAACCAGTGCTTGTGCTGAGTTGAGGGTGGTCGACTTTTCGACCCGGTAGTCCATCTTCCTTATTGTCTTTGAGGAGGTGTGAGTCCCCGGTTGGCCCTATTGCGAGATCTTTCAATTTTTCATTGATGATCTCGCACTTTATTAGAGCGTTATAACTAGTAAGGTCATTGTTCTGTATGTCTCTCCAAAATAGAGAGTTTATGTCCAGCCCTATCCTTATGGCCGTAGTGCTTCCTTGTTAGTAATTTGTACACAATAATGGGTCATTTCATCAGTGAAATGGGATAATAAGCTTTTCAATGACTCTTTTTGCAGTTGTCTTATGTCTTGGAGACGTTGTATAGGCCATTCACCTTTCTTACTAGTTGCGAAGCGTTTAAGGAAAGCTTTTTTGAAATCTGGTCAGCTTTTGATACTTCATTTTGAAAGTTAGTGTACCACACTTCGATCGCCCTAGTTAGAGTCAATGGAAGGCTCTACATTTCACTGCAAGAAAGGAACCCCTTATTCTCATATGAGTTTTAATGTTGTTGAGGTGCTTTGTAGGATCACCCCTTCCATCATACTTGGGAATTTTAGGTAGCACGAAGTGGCTTGGGACAAGGGCTTCCCTAAGTCCCTAAGAGAATGGCAAGTTGTGGTCATTGTCATCGAGGAAGTGTCGTAGTTGGAGGAAGTGTTGACCCCAACTTTCCTCTCTTGGGGAGCCTTTTCCCTGGTGTAGTGTTGGTAATCAGCCATTTGACTATGAACTTCTTTTTCGCCACGATAGTAGTTCCCTCGCGGAACTAGGGAGGATCATGGGGAAAATCATTTTCTTGGGTTGCATATGGGGGGATTGGGTATCCTCCCTGACTCTGCATGTTCGTAAGCAGCTCTTGTATGACAATATTCTGTTGGATGATATCCCTCATGTTTGTAGTCATGGTGGCCACCTCCCTGGTGAGTCTGGCAGATCCACCTCGTCAATGTTGTTGATAAAATCGATGGCATGTGACGATTTTCCTTTTTCAGGGTGTTCCCCAGTCCTCCAAGACGCTGACTTTTTATTGTTGGAGTTTATGTTAGCGTCTTTTCTTCTAGACAACTTTCTTGAGAGTCTTTTCTTAGCAAATGATATTCCTTTTTCAAAGAACAATTTGGACTCTTTTCCAAGTGGTGTTTTTTTTTTGGGATTTTTAGTTGTTCTTTCTTCAAGAACAACCCATTTCTTCAGAGGCTGGAAACTCACCCAAAATATATCTTCTAATCAGCTTTTTTCAAGGGTTCCTCGTGGTTGAATGTGTGGTTTCCAACAGACGGTGTCAATATGTTGACCTCACTTTTTGCAAAGATGACGTGGATAACGAATGTTGGGCTCACTCACCTCTACGCAAACAAGTTTCAACACGCTTTGGCCGGAGACTTGGTCAAACGTGGTCGATATACGTGGGAGATACTCTAATACGCGAGACAAAAATGTTTAGGCACCATCGACATATTTAAATGTGGTTGCATATTAATTATCAACTATAAACAACTCAATAAAAGCGGGATGGTCTAAAATCAAGTAAACAAGAATATGAAATAGGCTAAAGAATATTGAAAATGGCTTTTAAGTGTAAAGAGTTGTATTATTGATTATATTCAAATGTTACAAGAGTTGCTGTTTATAGAGTTCTGGTTGAAGTGATAGTTATTAGGTAAGAACCACGTGACCTTATCTCCCAAGGTCAAAGCATCATATCACTAGTCTACTACGCATTTTATACATTGACAACATATCAGTCACCCTACGTGCTAGGTCGACGATTTGACATTCATTATTATAAACGTCACATCAATCATTGATAAAGATTGCCTACAAATTCTCTGAGAGCCGTAAGGACTTCGACCAAAGAGAATTTCGGAATGGAGGTCTTCAGAGTAGACAACTTTGGAATAGAAAGTTTCAGAATCTTTTCTTTGACTTTATCAACTTGATTTATGTTTCCACGTGGACAACCACATAACCTTCGTTTGGAGTTTCGCTGGCGAGACGTAACAATAGTCCCCAGTCTATGTATGATTGTTTATATAATGCATTGACTTCTCTTATCCAAATTTTTGTTGAGGATGGTTATTTTCATGTAGTAGTTAGTTTCACAATAATATATGCTACGTATAACGATCATCGATAATTTTTAATATGAATAACATTATTCATTTTAAAATATAATTTTTTTTTAGAAAAACCGGCCAACATCATCTTTGGCATTCCTCAAATAAAATTGTGACACGACTTTAGTTTCCAGGGACAATTTTTAAACAGAAGTTCACAACACGCATTTTGACAAGTAGAATTGTAATGGTTGGAAGGGGGAAATTCTATACCTTCCAGAAACTTCGTGGGAATTCCTGGCTAAGAATTGCCCTAAGCATCAACCGGCTTAAATTCTGCCACGTATTAGCAAGTCACGTGAGCATCGGACGTGGCACGTTCATTCCACTGAAATTCATACGCCTTCTTTCAGGCACTTTCCGCGTAAACTCTCGTAAAAACTCACTGTTGACTGTTGACTGTTGAGCGATTTCAAGTCTTCATAGAATAGATAGAAATTTTGCTCAAAAACTGAAAACAAATTTATTGAAGGAATTAATTTTTATCTTTTTTGGGGGGAAATGAATCGGGATAGGGTAGGATTTGAAGAAGATGTGAAAATGGAGAAATTGGTGTTCATGTGGGGGTATTTGCCGGGGGCATTGCCTCAGAGGTCGCCACTACTGTCCCCAGTGGTTGTACGCCTACTGCCGTCGAAAAACACTGGAACTTCCTGGAAGGATGTCTGTTGTGGTGGTTGTGGTTTTGCCATGGCCATTTCAGGTAATTTCTTCTTCTTCTTCCTCCTCCTCCTCCTCCTCTTCCCCTTCCTCTTCCTTCCATATCGTATATTATTTGGTTTGATTTGGACTACTTCTTTTTCCTCGGCCTTGAATCACAAAGTGAAAATCTTCAGTTAATTTTTTACATTTTTACTTGCAGCATTGGAGTGAAGTTTTGCTTCAAACAATTGATGTTTTTGCTTGGCTATTTGTTGAAATTTGTTCTTCAAAGTCTCCTAGAACAGTCAATAGCTCCAAGGAGCTTGTCAAGATTTTCTTTTGTTTAAATTTAATTTCTGTTGCTTAAAATCTTCTCGGTTTTTACACTCTGCTTGGACTTTTCGCTTCCACTTGCTTATCGTGGGAACATTGTGAAGAACACTATATTGGCTCTTCAAAATCTTTTGCTTTGGAGTTTCATCTTTTTCTTCTCCCCTACGTATTTGTGGGTTTCTTTAGAACAATTGAGTTTTCTTTAAGTTATGGCAGCCTTTGCAATAAAAAATGGAGATATAGCTTTCAAGGATTAATTTTCAGCAAAAGAAGTTCCGTTATCAAAATGTACTGTTCTTCAACTTCGAAATGACATTCTCAACGTATTGCTTTTGAAATGAAATGTAATTGGACGTGGACCTTTCGAATGTTTCTTTTTTGGATAAAAAATGCAAAAGATCGAGTGATTTATGTACTATCCAGAATTCTTATGAAGGCTGATTTTGTGTGAAATACTTGAATTTCATTGCATTTGAAGTCGAAGTTATATAGCTCTTGTGATTTTCTAAATTGCTATTGGCAGACTCTGGAAAGCTCATTACTTGGGGCTCAACAGATGATTTAGGTCAAAGCTATGTGACATCTGGGAAACATGGGGTAGTGCAACATGACATGATATTCTGATTTATCTAGTTGCATCTTCGATTTCTTTTTTACGACCTGCTTTTTCTACTGATTTTGTTAAGGAAATGCCAGAGCCTTTTCCACTTCCTACTGAGACCCCGATAGTGAAAGCTGCTGCCTGTTGGGCACACTGTGTTGCTGTAACAGGTATCGCTGATCTGATTTTCACTGTTTCAATCAAAATATCCACACCTCTTCCTCTGATTTTGTAAGAAAAGATGAATGCTTTACTACATCTTCTTGCGCATATGTTTCTGGCTACATTCTTGAACTAAATAAAGTTCAATTGTCGAATGCAGAGAGTGGGGAAGTTTACACTTGGGGATGGAAAGAGTGTGTTCCCTCAGGAAAGGTATTTGGGAACCCATCAACAGGGTTAAGCATAGAGAAGGATGTATTTGAGAAACAGAGTTTGTTGACTGAGCAAGGTATACGCTGTCGGGCCTGTGTGTAAGTGAAATGCAAAGTCTCGTGTGTAAATTTTATGCAGACTAATATGTTAAAGAGTGACTGTTTTCAGTGAGCCCTCGTTCCCAGGGATCAAGATCCAGTGGTGGGACCATCTCTGGTAGTGAAAGTAGAGGCGGGGACGAGACTACAAAGCGGAGAAGGGTATCACCAGCTAGGCAGTCAGCTGAAAGCTCATCATCAGGTGATGAAACTCTTTCAGCATTGCCATGTTTAGTAACACTTAACCCAGGAGTAAGGATTGCCAATGTTGCTGCTGGTGGGCGTCATACACTTGCATTGTCAGGTAAGTCATTGTGTGACCTTGTTCTATAGCAATGTGCCACTTCAAACTCTCAAAAGCAGGATATATATATATATATCTTCATTTCTCCGAAGTTTCAGATATAGGACAGGTGTGGGGTTGGGGGTACGGAGGTGAAGGGCAGCTGGGATTGGGTTCTCGGATCCGAATGGTGTCTTCTCCACATCCTGTACCCTGCATTGATTCCTCCTTCGCCAGGGATCACTCTATGACCCTTTCTCGTGGGAGCAGGGGTTCAGATAGTCAAGGTTTTAGAGTTCCTGGAAATTATATTAAAGGAATTGCATGTGGTGGAAGACACAGTGCAGTAATTACGGGTAGGAGTTTCATCCTTTCTTGTCAGATGTCTGATGCTCTGAGTTTTACAATACTTTGATGAGCTAATACGATTGGTGAATACTAATCATCTTTAAGGTTGCAGTCAACAAGACTAATTATGCTTCAAAATCTCTTTCTGTTTTAGAGAACTGCTATCTGTTTAATTATATGTTGTGTACTTCTGAAAAATCTCTTATTATATTGCTAAATGTTTGATCCATCAACATGGATCTTTGGGTGTAATTTTTGTTGAAAACAGATGCTGGTGCACTTTTAACCTTCGGCTGGGGATCATATGGACAGGTGAGTGTCCCCAAAATATTCTACGAGTTTCACTTTGTGTTTGTATTAGACTTTATATTATCATAGCTGCAATTGATGAGATAACATGTGAAAGTCTCAAGTTTTAATTCACCTGCATGTTAAGGTAGTCCTTGAAGTTAATCTTAATGCGTTGTTGAGTGATAAATCTAAAGAGTGATATGAACTAAATCTATTATTTAATTGAGCATACTGTGTTAATTTTGTTCAATATTTCATTGCAGCTATTTTATCACTTATTATAGATAGATTGTTGCCTGTTACTTCAGAAATCGAAATTCCCTCCGCTTCCATTCAAATGAGTGGGATACTTATGTTAATTGATATTCGAAGTTAAAATAAAGGAAAAGGAAAACTTTCCCAAGAGTTCACAGCAACTGTCTTAGTCAGGCACTTTATTTTTAGCTCTTGATGAATTAACCTAAATAATGCTGTACACTTCACTTTGCTGTATCCCTTATGTTAAGTTGGTATATTGCAGTCCTCTCCAATAATCAAATTCCAATTAAGTGTCATCTCCATTGCCCCCTCAAGGAGTACTTCACTTCGATATAAATTTAATCTGATTTTTGGCCATTTTGATTTGATTATGCATCTGTCATGTTGATAATTTTTAACTATAAAGTCCAAGAACCGAAAACAAAAAAGAGTCAGTTAACTTTTATCAGTCATTCTGATTCCTTGTTACGTATTTGAGGTACTTGTCCAAGACGTAGGAAGCAAAGTTGGAAGAGATACCATAGTGAGCAAAGAAAAATTTCTTCCCTTATTTCGATATGCTCCCTCCCCTCTTGGTTGTATAGAAGTGGTCCCAAAACTTTGAACCTATCAATTAAGTGTTATCTCCAATGCCCCTCAAGGCGTCCTTTACTTTGACATAAATTAAATCTGATTTTTGGCTATTTTGTTTTGATTATGCATCTGTCATGTTGATAATTTTTAACCATATAGTCCAAGAACTGAAAACAAAAGCGTCAATTAACTGTCATCAGTCATTTTGATTCCTTGTTACTTATTTGATTTACTTGTCATAGAAGTAGGATGCAAAGTTGGAAGAGATACCATAGTGAACAAAGAAAAATTCTTCCCTTATTTCGATATGCTCTCTCCCTTCTTGGTTGTATCGAAGAGGTCCCAAAACTTTGAACCTATAAATCCTAATATTTCTGGCAAAAAAAAATCTGATATTTCTAGGTTATATGCAGAGGCCAATCTTTAACGATGTATAATTACATCAGACAATAAAATAATGACTTGTGAGTAAATAAATTGTCCACATCTTAATTCGTCCATATGATATCACTGATGCTAGAAGACGGGAAACATGAACCTTTCTGTGAGGTCAAGGCTCTGGTCAAAGACATAACAAAGAAGAAACAATGTTGTGTATGCGCAAATTAAAAATTCGAAAAACCATTGAGGTGTTCCTACGGGCAGGGCAGCTTTGCATGATAATTCCGCAGGATGCAGTCAGAGTCTCCGTTATTGATAGAGCCTTTTGCAAAATCACGTCATCATTTTTCTAAATGAAACAAAATTGTCTCGTTTTCACCTCCATCATAGTAAATTCTTTCCTCTCAAGTTTTTGGAGATGGTAGTTTCCATACAATAATTTGAAATAATTAAATCATCAGAAATTTATCATCCCCTCTCCCACCACCCATGTAGGCAATTTATTTGAATCCACCTTGCATGCCAAACCAAGGAAAAAAGGCCAATGATGGAGCCTCTTCCCTCAAGACATACAAGGGTGTAAGGGATTATGACAAGGGTGCAAAAAATGTGATGGATATGCATTTAGTTTCTTCACTTGGATTACTGAAGATGAGTACATATGCCAGCCAATACTTGTATACTTCTAGCTATGACATGACAAATATTGGTAGTTCAAGAAATAATATATTTTATCTTTTTGTTTTGCAGTTATCCTTCTTCTATAATAGTTTATTTCACTGTTTCATGTAAGCATGAATTTGTAAGTATAAATGGTTTGTTTATGGGATGTAGTGTGGACAAGGAAGTACAGATGATGAGCTAAGTCCTACTTGCGTATCTTCCTTGCTTGGACTTAGGATAGAAGGTGTTGCTGCAGGGCTTTGGCATACTGTCTGCATTTCTGCTGATGGTGATGTATATGCATTTGGCGGGAATCAGTTTGGTCAGTTAGGAACTGGTGCTGATCAAGCCGAGGTATATCCCCAACATCCCTTTTTTAGACGCAGAAGATTGTGTAGGAGTACTTTGTTAATAAAGGTGACTGGAACTTGGAGCATCACACACCAATGGAAGCTTTTCTGAGCATTACCTTGAAATATGACAATCTGCATGCTGAACTAGAATTGTTTTTATTGAATTTATGAATGAAAAAATTATGGTTTCACGTGATTTTGAAGCTGTTCATGCCATATTTTAGACCAGAATAGCTTGTAAGTTCGATTCATTTACTTAGTTTGATCCTTTCATTGAATCTCCATCAGACATTTCCTCGACTCGTGGATGCTCCAAGTTTGGAGAATGTGAATGCAAAGATCGTATCATGTGGAGCTCGTCACAGTGCTGTAGTCACAGGTATGTCAATCACAGTGCTATAGTCGAAGTCACACCATTCACCGTGATAAACAAATTTGGATCCTGCAACATCTTTAATACAGTACACTACAACAGTTCCATGATGCATTCAGTATAATGCTCTCTTTATTAGCAGAGAACATAAGTACAAGTTATGGGGTAAGTCAGTGCAGCAGAATTATATGGAGTTAGAGGAAGAGAATTTCGAGTGTTGAAGATAAAATATAAACAGGAAAATTTATTTTTGCTCTAATAGCTCTAGTTTTAAATGAGGTGTTCCAACATTGCACTAAAGTAGATAGAAGTCACTAAAATCATTGTTCAAAATCTCCAAGATTAGGTTCCATGGAGCTGATAAATGGGACTCATTGACCAATTCTACATGTACCTAATGCTCACCATCATGGTGCAGTATTGTGAGCTACTGAAGAGTTTTAGCAATTCATGAATCCCCTCCTACCCCATTATTGAACACATTGTGACAGGTGTGATTTGTGAAAATACCGCCTTGAGAAATAGCTAGCATTGTAGGTAGTTTCAGCCAACTAATGAGCCTTTGTCCCTCCTATCCTATTATTGATCACATTGAGATTGTTGTGAAAAACTGATATCACACTGAGAAATAATAACTAACTAGCACTTTACATGGTTAGCCTAACTAATGAGTCCTTCCCCTCCTACCCTATTTTCTGTCATATGTTGTCATGAAAAACCAACACAGCCACTCAAATGCCATATTCATTTTTAGGTCTTAATTAAGTCACTGGTATAGAGGTTTTTATTTATTTGAAAATACTATGTTTCTTAATCTGATTTTTTTTTTCCCTTTCTTGTTGCACTGGCTGTCCTTCAAAATAACCAAATGTTTTTGTTTCATTGACAACTCTTGCTTTTGTCTGAATTTGATCCTGCTTTTCTTGTTGGTTCGTTTCCCCCTAACTTTCTGCTTTCATATTTTTTATGAAGATGATGCCAAAATATTTTGCTGGGGATGGAACAAGTATGGTCAGGTAAGTGTTTAAACTTTATGGCCAGTTTACTGAATCAAACCTAGAAAAGCGACAACATTTTTCTTATTATTATTTTTTAAATTAAGTTCTTTTCATGCACTAGAATAAACCTGAATCATGATTAGGTATGCCATAGGCCATCTTCTTTACCTGCAAATGTTTTTTAACCACAAGCAATTTTTCATGTACCAGCTCGGTTTAGGAGATGTGATTGATCGCAATATTCCTACTCAAGTTCCAATTGATGGATTCAATCCAAGAAAAGTTGCATGTGGCTGGTGGCACACTCTTCTGCTTGCCGAATCACCTGCTTGAACGTCATTTTTCTGATGGCTTGGACACAATTTTGTTCGGTAGAAGTTTTCTATCATTGGTGTTAAAAGGGTTCTATGTATATGTATAGCTTCGTATCCATATACTCGTGTAATCATTCTTTAATCGTAGAGGTCTTTGATGGATCATCTCTATTATCATTTTGAATATGTGATAGTTAGAAAATGGTGTGCGGTGGTGAAGATGAAGTAGCTCCATTTTGTATATTGTATATTCTCATTGATGCATTCTGTTAACCTTTCTCATGTATGTAACTGATACACATTATGCAGGTTGTACATTTATGTGATTTACTAGATCAAGTTCAATTTATCATATTGGACATGCCAAGTATTTCATCTGCTAATTGCTCTGCTGCGTGATATTACCCTTAAATTTTTCTACATCTGCTATTTATCTTAAGTTGAATCATCTTTAGGAAATCTAGTGGGAGAAGGTGATGCCAAGAGAAATGGCTTAGAAAATTAGAAAGATGGTAAGACCTTATTTGTTTTGTGTCGTACGTTTAGTGTTCTAGTTTTGTGTAGGGAAAAAAGTTAAGTTTTATTTCTGAGTATCTAATAAATAGGTTATGCCCTTGTTTTGGCTCCATTAAAATGTAATTTTGAGAAAAATGTATTTTTGAATGGTAATTTTTTGGGAAATGTGTGGTTAAGTTCTGTTTGTCTCCAACTCTTTAAAAATTATTTTTTCTATATACTCGTTTTCAACCACATTTACTCAATAAAAATATTCTACACAAATTCAAATTTTTTTTTTTCAACTTTTTAACCATGCATCTCCAAAAATTCTCTATTTAGAACAATTTTTTTTTCTAGAAAAGTTGGCTACCAGACAAGGGCGAAAAATGAATGAAAAATTTTGAATTTACGTATAAAATGGAGCCCAAACAGTATTAAAAAACATTTATATAAATCGAGAGTGGATAAGGATATTGATGTCTCAATAAGTTTAACAAGTAAGTGTTAAGAATGAGTACGAATGTTTTTAAACAAAATACGATCCTTTTTTTTCCCTTCATCCCTTCTTTTTTATTCCTTTTAAGAATAATTATAAATATTGGAATTGCCATTTTTCCAAGTAAGGATTTGATTATTTAATGACAAAATGAACAAATATATCAACTAGAGACTAATGACACTACAAAACTGAAAAACAAATTAGATATGATGTTGCTACGAAAAATAGGTTTGGACTAGGTTGCTCTAAGAGTCATAGATGAGGGACCAATGCAACAGATTTCCTTATTGTAAATATACAAAAAATAAGTATATTATACTATAATTTTTTCTGTAATTAATTATATTATTTCAATATTTACTAATGTCGTTATGGGTTAGCAAAT
>CAIGRT010218849.1:0-25542 GCA_903798405.1 Fraxinus platypoda | reverse complement strand
ACGTGTCAAGATCCCAACATCCAAATTTACCCTATTGCGTTCGGTATAGTCGATGGAGAGAATGATTTAGCGATGCGTTGGTGTTTCACGAAGTTGAGGGAAGTAATTGGAGACGTCGAGAACCTTGCCTTTGTAACTGCTCGGCGGGACACTATAACACATGGTATTGCTGAAGTTTTTTTCGATGTACAACAGGATTACTGATGTAGCATATACAAGACAACCTGAAGACCAAGTACCGAACTGTATGAATGGTTTCATAATAGACGTACAGAATGACATATGCGCACAGGCATGCTAACGCCGGCAATGGAAGACAAACTCTTTAAGACTCTCAAGGTGGTGAAAAAGGTATATGTAGAACTACTAGACTAGTTTCGCTTCTCCGTGAGAAATAGACGCAATATAGGATTCATTGTGGACTTGAATGATAAAACATGTTCGTATAGAAGCTTTCAATTAGAAAGTTTTTCATGTATGCATACAGTCGGTGACTATGCATGTAGGCTTTCTACAACACACCTTATGCACTCATTATTACACAACTGATTTTTGGAGAGCAGCGTATGTCGAAACTATATTTTCCCTACTAAATAAAGCCGAATGGGAAGTTCCCGACCACAATCTCCCACTTAATAATTTGTTGTCACATGAAGTTGAATAGCATACTCCTGGACGTAGATCTATGAATAGAATATCATCTTTCGAAGAGTTTCTTCAACCGCGTAAGTGCAGCAGGTACGGTGCAACATGACATACTCGTCAGTGTTATACTTGTCAGGTTCTCTTTTGTAACAGATCCACGTATATGTAATTTATGTTTAACTCATGAGTTTTGTAATTCGTCTTTATTATTTTCATTTATATTTGACATGTCTTTAATATTTATAAAGAAAAAATGAATTAAATTTAAGCACGAGACAGTTAAATATACAATACTTACAAACTACTATAAAATGTGCCACATATCACAATTATGTTTATACAAATTGGACGCTAACTTAATCCTTCAATTTTCCATGTGAGTTTGGTTGATTATGACGTTCGATAGTCAAAAATTCTATATACTTGATTGCGAAGATACTGTAATCACCCTTGTACATAAATTGTAAGATGTTAGCTAAGTGAATATGACTAAAACTATGTTGGTTAAGTAAATATGACTAAAACTAAGTTTACAAATATAAATACTTACGGTATTTGTTGTCATGTCACCGTCCTTTATCTCACAACAGCTAGTTAATCATAGATTGCAATGTTAGCTTCCCTAGCCATCATGGGAATGATGATTGCCATCAACACCAATATACCCTCCAACTGGCCTTGTGTGAGATAGTCATGATCCGAGTCATGCATGTACATTGTCAACTCAATGAATACGATCTCAGTTACAAAGTAATGTGAGTCTGTGACCACCGGTACGTATAGATTCGTATACCCTGTCCATGCCTTCCGCCATCTAGCCTCGACTCCTCTGAATAATCGTTGTTGTGCAGGCTCATGACTGGGTGTAGGAGATCGACACAGTGAATAAGATCTTCTAGGTGGAGGAGATATCCTGAGTAGAGGCGTTCGCCGTTCAACTGGATGGTAGTCCTAAATAAACGAGAAGATTGACAATTAATAATTTAATTAAAATATTACAATACAAAAACATAAACAACAATTAAATTAAATAAACGTACATTCTTTCCATCCAAAATAGAAACTAGATAATGGATCATTTTGAGTGGGCGAAATAGACAATTCCACACGTATGTCTAATCCTCCTCATAGATCGACTTCATCAACTCAGTATGAACTTAGAGCTGATATATTGACATTTCAATGAGTATTAGGTCATGTATTGAGCTGATAAACAAACATACAATATAAATAGCAAAAGTATAGTACTCGCATATCGTCAAAAATAGCGAACACATCTCTGGCATTGGGCTTATCGAATCCATGCCAATGATGCATCCAAGGGCACCTCGTCTCCTTCTTGGTAACCCATCTGCCACCCAAGGCAGGGATAGCCTCGTACGCCTATTTTTGCAAAGCATACAATTGTTATGTATATAAATTTAATCAAATATGTAACAGTCATTAGCTTTAACATTTACGTGCAAGGCCAATGGAAAGTCATATGCATCAATATGCTTAGCATTTGATGACTTAGGTATAGGATAAACGCACCAATGTCATCAACAACGCCCAATGAGAAAAGATCAATACATGTCTTATGGTGTTCACACCTCAACACACTCTTGAGGATAATCACCAATCCCGTCTTAAATTTATCTTGTATGTCAGAGCAACTATTGAATGCAAGCTCCAAATGTATAGGAGTAATGTTAAACGTCTTCCAGAATAACGATCCAGCAGCCTTTTATTTCTAACAATATGGGGTCTCGCTGCTTCTTCACTCATATAGTTTAATCCTCGTTATGCAATCTCAAATCTCGAGAATCGAGCTATCTTCTCGTCCCCTAATAATAATAATACACCTTCGACTGGCTTAACCGGCTGAAGTAATAATACTTAATATCTAAAAACTCGACCAACCATTTATATACTATCAATACATAAGAAAAAAATTCATCACACAATATACTAAATAAACTTTAAAAATGAAAGGAAATAGGGGGGTAATCGCCTTTGGAGGAGAGAAAAAAAAAGATTGCACCTCACCGCGATTTGGGGTCGATGAGGCAACTCCTGATCGATGCCCATTAGAAAAAATGGCAGAGCTCAACATTTCCACCGTGCTCCGCCCGAAAATTGGCCAAATCAACCAAAATATTCTCTATTTCTTCCATTTCAACCACATATATACCTCAATACATGTATTAAAAGCATAAATAACATGATTTATCAAGATTAAAGTAAAAATTAAAGATTATAAACTACCTATTTGTAAAATTGTGAAATATAAACCATTAAAATAGAAAACTAGCCTAGAATTAGTTTGGAGAAGATGGTGAAGATGAAAATGATGAAGAAGGTGAATAGCGCAAGGTCGATTTTGGTTGGTTTTCAATTTGTTTTCCTTTTTTTTTTCTCTCTTTCCTTCTAAATTCAAATGAGAGGCATTTGTGAGATTTTATTATTTTCAACTTTTTAGTAGAAATTTAGGTCAATAGCCTTTTTGGAAAATGGGCCGAGTCACCCAGCCATTTGCATGTATGTCCTCAAGAAGCTCGATGTATGATTTCAATTATGCTTTAGGCTTTGGGTTGGAGATATGGTATTTAATTGGGAAAATTACACAACTACTCCACTATAACAATTACATTTCAAACATAACAATCTTGTCAAAATATTTCAAAATTCAGGAGTTAACTCATTTTTTTAATATTAATAAATAATATTATAAAATTAAATTAATCTATTTACCTATCCTATCCACACCCTCAAACCCTAAACAATTTCCCTCTCATTTTTTCACTCTCTCTCTCTCTCTCTCTCTCTATATATATATATATATATATATATATATATATATTAGAACGCATCTCCCTTCTCTCTCTATCATAACCACCGGAAAGGAGCACAGCTACTGTGATTACGTTACTGCGGTGGCGTGAGTGACACTGCTGCTGCGACACTCACGCCACTGCCCCACAAAAGTTGCGGCGCTGCACGATTGTTATACCACTGCGCTCGACGAGGAGGACCTTTAAGATTGGGAGGTGACGCTACCGACGTTGGCGGAGGCGGTATGGATTTTCTATTTGGGGAGCATTTTGGGCGATTTGGGGTGGACCTTTTGTTCATGAATTTGATGTGGGAAGAAGTTTTAGGAGGTTTTAGTAGTTTGGTAAAACATTCGATTAGTTTATCTGGGGAAATTTGGGTTTATTTCTAATCTACCTCTGTTTTCTCTTCATCATGTTTGCTATGGTGTTGAGGGTTACTGGTGCATTTGCGATTGCGGTAGAGGCGATGGTGGTGAGGTGACTTGTTGGTGCAGGTGGCTGTACAATAATGCTTGTAGTCCAATAATTCTAGCTAAAGCATAGTAGAATTTTGGTTTATCTGTTTATTACCAGGGCGACTAGAATGGAGCTGGTGCTCACGCCAATTATAAATAATGTTTTAGACGAATAATAGAAGATACCTTTTATTTGACTTTGGAGTGAATCTCTCGTTTTAGCACCAAGTATATGAGAAATGATGGAGGCTTGGAAGTTATAAAGAAGGCAAATCAAAAAGCTTGGACGTAGACACGGAGAGCATATTTCTACACATGGCGAAGGCTATGAACGTCGTCTTATTGAAAAAGAAGAAACTGTTGCCATTAACACCTTCAAATTGGTGAATATAAGTACCTTACAAGTTATTGACATTTTTTAGGAGCAATCATATTTAAACAAGGAATTAAACAAGTTTGCCAGAAAAATTTGACATGCTTTTTAATCATATGGAAGCAATATCTTGATTCAGTTTTTTGGCAACAGGGGGCGTCGAACTGTGGTGGTGGTTACAAATTATTTGGTTGACTAACCAATAAATTGGTTGATGTGTGCGATCAATAAATAATAGATGATCTATTTGATAATTGTAACCAATAAATGATATGTGGTCTAAAAAATGTGAGATTACGACTAAATTTGTAATTGTGACTTCCATTTTGTGAAGTTGTGATCAATTAATTTGATAATTTGTGATCGAGAAATAATTTGAGACCAATTAATTTGATAATTTGTCAACGTGAAATAAATTGTGACCTATAAGATTTGTGATTTGTGACCCAAAAATAATAAGTTAGCTATTAATTTGATAATTTGTGATCGATAAAGAAATTGTGATATAAAATTTGTGATTTGTGATCGAAAAATACTATGTGACTTATTAATTTGATAATTTGTGATCGATAAATCATTGTGACCTATAAAATTTGTGTATTCGAAATCTCATATATTACGTGGATTGCATACAAAAGAGTAAAAATTAAGACATACCTGATCACAAACAGTCATAATGAAAACATATTTGGTCACAATTGGTCACCGTTAACATAAATTTGTTCATAATTGATCACAGTTAACACATATATATATGGGAACAAACGTCAAATGTAAACATGATTTGTGACAAACATTCATGGTTAACAGATGTCTAATTATGCATGTTACTGTTGACAGAAACTTGGTCACATATATTCGGAGTTAAGACATACTTGATCACAACAAGTTACGATTAACACAAACTTGGTCACAGTGGGTCACACTTAACACGGACTTGGTCATAGGAGATCACAATTAACATATAAGTGGTCACAAATTTTTAATTGTAAAGATGTCATATCACAAACATAACCGATAACAATGTCTGGTTACGCATATCATTGTTAACACAAATTTGGTTACATACAATCACGATTAAGACAAACCTGATCATAAACAGTCACAACGAATACAAAGTTAGTTATAAAATAGTCACAGATAACACAAGTTTGGTTACAAACAATAACATCTTACACAGATATGGTGACAAACTATAACAGCGTGCACAAACCTTGCCACAAATAATCACTATTAAAAAGAACCTAGCTACAACACAAAAGCCACAGTTAATAGATCACAAGATATTTCAGAGCGAATGTCTATGACTAGGTTAATCTTAACTGTGACGGTATGTGACCAAGTCACAATGGGTCACAATTGACACGAATTAATCACAATCAGACACAATAAACATACTGCAGACCAGCACCACAATCATCCACCAGTCACAACTACCATCACCTCTAATGTACTACCACTACCACCTCCAACTCAAATTCACGACCATAAATACTACCATCACTGACCTGTGTTACTTGTAACTAACTGTGATCAAATTTATTTTCAATGTAACTGTCTATGACTAGGTCAATCTAATTTATGACTGTATGTAACTAAGTTACATACAGTCATATAACATAAATCTGATCACAGACGGTCAGTTGGTCACAATGAAATAGACTTGATCACACTCGATGTCCGCCGATGCCGCCACTACCTCACCAGGACAACATGCACCACCAGCATCAAAACCAGCATCGCCTATACTACCACCAACAACAAAACCACCCTACAGATCAGAAAATTACCGGTACCATTTGCAAAACACCATCAATCATCCCAAAACTCTGGCTGAATAATAGATCTAATAAAAAAACTACCCACCCTTCATCGTTGCAGGCAGATCAAAAAATACGCCTGGTTCATCCCCAAAAGTCCCAAATCCCTCTTTCCTTTACCCTTTAACATAACAAAAATATACCAAGATACACAACAATCTTCTCAACCCACCATTCATTTTTGCAGCCAGTGTACTCAAACCTAAATTTGACACCTTTTGAATTCCATTCTCATCCAGCAATATATTTTTTGTTTCAAATTACGGTGGTAAACATAGATTTGAGGTACCAACGACAAGGAAATCCACGATGGTAAACATGAAACTGACACAATGCTTAGGCAACCACACCAGGTCCCCTATTACTCACACCATTGTCCACACTCCCTCTACCACTTGCCGAGCTACTATCACGACCGATATGAAGATTGCTCATAAAAAAGCCCCACATCAAAGACAGGGCAACACTGCAGATCAGTTGACAATGCTTGCCGCTACTTGCAGCAGCGCGGTGGTGGGCGACATCGCTCTCGGATCGACGTCACTGCAACCGTATCGTGATTTCGACACTCATCGCTTGTCTCGCCGTGCCTCCGGTGATGTGTGTCGTCAAGAGAGAAGGGTGGAGAGTGAAGAAAGAGAGAGACGATGGAGAGAAGTGATTTGGGGATGGGGGTGAAGGTGCAGGGGCAGGGGCAGGATTGAAATTTGGGGGGTGGGTGTGTGGTTATGTTATAATAAATCTATATTAATTAAATTAATAATTCTTAATTAACACCTGATTTATGAATTTAAAACTAATTCCCCTTATTTATGAAAAATAGTCTTTAAATGTCAGTTTCTAGGTAATTTTTCCTATTTAATTTGGGTTAAAAGGTTAAAATTTCAGGCTTAAAAATTTGTTGGATTTGTGTTGAAATATACTGATTTTCAATGGGCTAATAAAACAAGAGTTACAAATTTGGAGCTTGGCTGGGGTTGGACCGAATTACAGCCCGGTGCAGCCTCCCACCCAATCCGCCCTTCCTGGTGTTGATGACGATAGCGAGATGGTCTAAATTTATTGGTGTATGTGGTGATTTCGATTTTGAAGGTGGTGGTGAGTTGGTTACAAGTTA
Organism: Fraxinus platypoda; assembly: GCA_903798405.1. Lineage (NCBI taxonomy): Eukaryota > Viridiplantae > Streptophyta > Magnoliopsida > Lamiales > Oleaceae > Fraxinus > Fraxinus platypoda. Next base: position 18,316 of record CAIGRT010218849.1, on the reverse strand, counting down.
CAATACAAAAAAATTACACATTGTAACAACAGTGTATGTGATTTTCTCATGTAACGGGGTGACTATTGGTGGTGACGGGGTAACGATGATGGAGATGGTGGTGTTAGAATTTTGAAGAAATTGTATAAATTGTAATAACAATAACATATATTTGTAATAATGCTTATGTAATTTTCTTATGTTGATGTGGGTGACTGTTGGTGATCTTTGCTCAAAATTACAATATGTCTTCAACTTTTTTTTTCATCACATTCTTATCAACTTTACAATATAAATATTTTATTAACGTGCTTTAAATGATGTGCAAATATTATGTTGCACTATTATAGTAGTTTTCAAATATGAGGAGCGAATAAATAGTTTACCGAGGGACTTTTATACTAAAATCATTATCAAAGACAAAATGTGCTAATTAATGATAAGAATGTGACATTGAGTAAAGATGAAAAGCTTTTTGTACATTTAAAAAGTGGTGCAATTAACAAAAAAATGAAAATATAACCGCTCATAGTCATGCCAAAATTTTTGAAACAATATGCATTTCTTGTTTTTTCCATCCTATCTTATACTAGCTTTGAAAAAAATTCCCCCCACTTTTTTCTTTTTTCTTATTATTATTAAAAAAAAATATTTGTCAAGAAATATTAACTTATATACAGATTGACCCAAATTTTGAATAGAAAGAAGAAATGAAAACAAAGAAATTTAAACTTTAAAATTTTATTCAAATGTCAAAATTCATTAGTTATGTAGTTTTGAATCATATTCGAAAAACTTAAAAGCGTAATCTTAATATTATTAGAGAAATAAAATATAGTTTAACTAAAAGTGATGCTTTCAATTAAATAAGAAAAACTCGAGAAACGAGGAAAAAATAGAGAGGCAAAGATTGTTTAATAGCAGTTTCAACAATACTATTGATAAGTGCATTTTGTGCATTTATCCGGGCCATATTATTAAGTTTTTATGTTGTCAAAGTACTGAATTTTACTTGGGTTAATTTTCTTGTGTTTCAGTGTGAGACCCTTTCTGAGCAATTGGAAAAGAAAGAATGATCATTGGCCATTGGATGGAAAGTTTTGGACTCAAATTCCACACTTTGAAAATTGAAGGACTTGAATTAAATTAAAGAAGACACGGGTTATACAAATAAATTGACTGAAGGGAATAAATTGCATTAATTATAAAGCATGGAGGCCTCGGTGAGAAACTTTATATAAAATTGGGCCTAAAAAAACCAATATCGTGATGTACATGGTAGACGATTATGATATTTTTAATTGGTTTTGAACCCATCTTGTGTATATTTTAAGGACATCGATGACAATTATGACAATCCAAGTTTATGGTTAGATCTATAACGATACGTAGTATTCAGACAATTTTTGCAAGCGTACGAGATCGTTGACAAGTAATAGATATATGAGAAGAGTTATCGTCGAATAAATTCTAATTCAAGTATACTAATTTTCTATTAAATTCGAAGTATAAAACACAAAAAAGAATGTTTATTTGTGATTATCTAAATTATTCTAACACGTACGTATATGAAATTATTGTATTGGATTTCCGAATTTGTATATTGTTATCTATTTCAATTTTTAACAATATAATCCAGTTTTATTCATGCATTCTTGACAATTGATAAATCTATTATATTCAACTTTGTTTTAAAGATAAGTTAAGTCTATTCGAAACACGGTCCGGTCCTGTTCCTACTCCGAATTCATGAGTGTAACGCATTTAATTTCACGATTATCAATAAGATTGCATACGCGATATAAGTCATTCCTAACATCTATTAGTATGTTAAACATGTTGTATTCTAAACTTATTGTGAGTCTTCCAACACTACAACATATAACTAATTATCTAATTGATGATTAAGTAATTAAATAATGCAATGAGCATGCATAATTAATCAATAAAAACAAGAATTACTAAATTACTTATCTTGAACTTCTAAATAAGCAAAATGGTTCATCTTCATCCAATACAAATAAGAATCTAGCCTAACATGATTTTATATAAATTACAAAAATGAATAATTAATAAATATCACTCGGAACTTGAATGAATGTAAGATATTTTGATCTTCAAATTCAAACTTGAAATCTTCAAGTTTTTAATATAATTGACCTTCAATTTTTGCTAGGTTTGATCTTCTTTCTAAACTAGAGAGAAAAGATAGAGAGAGGGAGGAGGGTGGGAAAAGATTTAGGATTTGGAAATGAAATTGGATTGGATTGGATGAATGGGGGTGGGGTGGGATGAAGTGAAGTGAAGTGAAGTGAAGTGAAGTAAATATGTAGATTAAATTAATTTCATAATGTCATTAATATTTAAAAGATGAATTATCACCTGATTATTGAAGGAAAATTATTAAGATTTGATTTTTGAAATTGAAACTTTAGATATAGGGTTCGAGATAATTTTTCCCTTTTTTTAACTATTTGGGTATGGAGAATATGATTTGGGGTGGGTGGCCGAGCCGAGGATGCGGGCTTAATTTTAAGGAAAATTACCTCAAACCTTATACCTAAAGTTTCAATTTCAAAAATCAAATCTTAATAACTTTCCTTGATAATTTGCAGTTGTGTTAGTCTACATATGGTGGTGTGGGCGCAGTGATGCATTCGTTGTTGTGTGTGTGGAGGGTCTGATGGTTTGTACGGATCTGTGCGTTGGTGTGTGTAGAAATGTGGGTGGTGTGAATTTGTAATTATGTTGATCTACATGTGGTGATGGTAGTGGTGCGGTGCTACCAGTGGTGATGGTGGTTGGGGTTTGTTGATGGTAGTTGTGGTGGCGGGATGTGCTAGCGGTGGTGGTGGGTATTAGGTAGGGGAGATTGTTAATCATTAATTTAATAATTTGTTATCGAGAAAATAGTTGTGACCAATTAATTTAATAATTTGCAATCGAGAAAATAAGTTGTGACCCATTAATTTAATAATTTGTGATCGAGAAAATAGTTGTGATCAATTAATTTGATAATCTGTAACCGACAAAGAAGTTGTAACCAATTAATTTGAGAATTTGTGACCGATAAATAAGTTGTAACCTGTAAAATATGTCCTTTGTGACAAAAAAAAAAAAGTTGTGATTAATTAATTTGATAATTTGTGACCAATAAAAAAATTTAAACCTAAAAAATTTGTGATTTGTGAATGTAGCCGTGACTATAACGTTTTGTGGTTGTAATTAGTACAATTGTATAATAAATATATGTTATTGTGAACTTAATCTATTTAATTAATAAAAAATATTCAATTACCTATTTAACTAATACCACATAATTTTTTTAAAAATTCTACAACTTTGTTAAATTTGAAAGTGTTTCTTTAAAGGTTGGTAGTTGTGTATTTTTCCAAAAAATAAAAAAAAATACAAATTTACAATTATGAAATACATAGGCATAAAGCAACAAAAATGATTTTAAAAAATCCACGTTCTGTTCATAGCAGCAGGCGAGGTCATAAGGGAAGCTTGAGGTATGATTTCAAATTTTCAATTACACTCTAGACTTTGGGTTGGAGATAGGGAATTTGGTTAAAAGGTTAAACTCTTAAAGGTTAATAGCTGAGAACAATACATAACTCTTACATATAAGAATTACATTTCAAAATTAACAAATTTTTCAAATTATTTCCAAATTCAGGTGTTAATTCCAATATATATAATTAATTGAAATTAATTATCACCACCCAATTAATAGTATTCACATCCCAACCGCCACCACCAAATTAATAATATTTCACGGACACCCACCCCATCCATAAAAAAATTCAAAAAATTGAAAACTTTTCTCGAGATTACACCCCACCCCTAGAACCACACCAGACCCCACTCCCACGGAGTGACCCCAGATTTGTGACTTACTGTGTTATCTGTGATATGATGTGACCAAATTTATTTTCAGCGTGACTGTCTAATTTGTAACTGTATGCAACCAAGTCTAGTACATGTGTTATCTATGACTAACTATGACCAAATTTATCTTCAATGTGATTATTTGTGATCAAATTAATCTTAACTGTAACAATATGTGATCAAATTTGTCTTTAGTGTGACTAGCTATGACCAGGTTAGTCTAATTTGTGAATGTATGTAATCAAGTCACATATAGTCATAGATCAGATGGACAATCACACGATAGATAGATTTGGTCACACACCATGTTGTTGTCGTCGCCACTTTTCCACCACCACCACCACCACTCCAAATACTATCAACAACCAAACGCTCACCACCCCACCACGACCACCAACAGAATCATCACTGTCTACACCACCACCAATAGAACCACCAACAAAAATAGAATCACCCACATATTAGTAAATCACCAGCACCATTTGCAAAACACCAACAACCATCCCAAACTCCAGCTAAACTATAGATATGATAAAACCATCACTAAAAATCTGATAATGCTACCGTGAGCTACCTTCACCTCCAATTTTCTCCCAACCTCCACTTGTCTAGTCACCTCCACCACCCAAGCACTCACAACCACCACCACCTGTAAGCTTACCATCACCTCGAGTATTCTCGCCACCACCACTTATGAAGTCACCTTCACCACCACCTCTAGTATTCTTCTCACCACCATCTGTCCACTCCCCGTCCCCGCCACCTTAATTTTCATCTGAAGCCTCCTGGTTGGACAAGAGATAGTCGAAATTTCCGATGACCCTAATAGTGAAGCAAACAGCAGTGGTGGCTTCGCGAGAAGCTGCCCGCTACTATAGTGGCGGCCGACGAAGCAAGGCGCCACTGGTCAAAGCAACAACGACGCCTTACTGCAACCTAGTTAAAACTCATCATCGCCGGGGCACTGCTTGAGTCATGGCGATGGTGGTGATGACTTGGTTTCGTTGGCAGGCGGTTGATGGTGGGTATGGTGTGGTGGCACAGAAAGAAGAGGGAGAAAACGGGTTGGGGATGAATTGGGGGTGGGGTGGGGGTTTGGTGAACATGTAGATTAGATTTAATTAAATCTTTAGTAATTATAATTATTAAAAACTTAATTACCACATGATTTGTAAAATGAAAATTAATTCCCATATTTTTGGGAAATTAATCTTTAAAGGTAGGTTTCTAGGTATTTTCCCCTTAATAGTTTGTTGGATTTGAGTTGAAATTGATTAATTTTAATGGGCTTCTAAAAAAAATTTACAAATTTGGAATTGGGTTGAAGCTCGAGCTGGATTGGACTACTGTTCGGTCCATCCCCCACCCAATCCGTTCTTATTGTTAGGATTACAATAAGTAGAACACTGCATGATTAACATACGAATAATAAATGTTAGGAATAAAATGTATCACATGTTCAATCTTATAGATAATTTATAATTTAATTCTATTCATATGATTTCGAATATGAATATGATCGCATCGTGTCTAGAATAGAATTAATTTATCTTAAACAAAAAAGTTAAGTAAAATTGGATTATCGATTGTCAAGAATGTATGAATAAAACTGGATTACATAATTGAGAATTGGAGTAGATAACAATAGGTGGATTCTAAATCCAATACAATCATTCATTTTTTTAATAAAAACAAACGCTTTCTCATACTTCGTAGAAGAATCACAATAACATAATATCTTTTATGTTGCATACTTTGAATTCTAACATTTGAATTAGAAATTATTGCTCACGGGACAATACTCTATCTCATTACGTATTATTTGTCAACGATCTCGTACGCTTGTGGGATTTGTCCGATCAAGGTCCAATGATAAGTATAGTTTCTACACTTGTTTGGGGTCAGAAGTGATGATATTTTATTATTCTTTGAACGGACTAGTGCCTAATTTGTTATTTATTATTTTTATTAGGAAAATCTCATGTTTGGATGAAGAATTAGAAGAAAGAACAGAAAATGGCTAAAATAAAAGAAATTCAAAGTTCGGGGTCCAAAGTGCAAATATTTAAAATTTGTAACGGACTACACAATGAAAATTCGAGAGTACTAGTTGTCAATTGGATGAGAAAAAAAGTCAAAGGGATTGAAATATAGTCAAAGTATTATCAAACATCAATTTCCAACTGAAAGTGTCGTGCTCTAGAATTTCTACCTCAAATTGAAGCTCATTTTTGGCATAGCGAAAGCTTGAATTGGAGAATGATATCTAAATAAGAATTGTAGCCATTTGAGTTATATTTTTAATGCACTTTGAATTGCCTCAATCGGATATCGGAAAAGAAAATTATGACAAAAATATTTAACGCTGCTCGAGATAAGCAGTAGCGCGCACCTCCTCTTGAGACGCTTGAGGCTTCCTAAAGGGTTTAGGCGCACGTCTCAGTATAAATCGGGAAAAAATCGATTTTTCTTATTTTTGTTTTGGTAACAATTTAATACAATTTTTTGAGCATCCTTTAAATACCAAAACTCGACAAAACGTAGGGAGACCTCCCTAAACCTAAAAATTCATAGATTCATCATATTTTGGAGGTGAAGAACAAGACTAGTTTATCAATCAAAGGCGGATTTTCACATGATTACTGAAGATTTCTCCTCATTTTTCAAGATTTCATTCAAGAAAATAGATTTCTCCACTTTCGTCCATCCTTTCTTGATCCGGGGTGATGTTATTCCATATTTTCTTGTTTAATTCAATATTTAGGATGATTAGCCCTATTTTTGTTGATTTCAATTTAAAACTTTAATTTAGGTATTTCTTGATTGATTTTGCATTCTCATTCCACTATTTAATTGTTTGACCATAAATTGAATAGTTAGTTATTTATTGTAGTGTAAGAATACTCACAATAAGTTTAGAACGCTGTAAAATCAACACATGTGTAATAGGTATTAGGAATAATATATAAAGCATGTACAATCATGTAGAACCTAAACTAAATGCATAATTTTCATATAAATTTGGATTACGAATATGATTGGATTGTGTTAATCATAGGTTGGTACCAGTATCTTGGAAAAGAACATTTAACATATAAGCGTTATCGGTTGTCAAAAAAATGCATGAAATTAACTAAATTATTAATTGATAATTGAAATATATGGAAATAGGGGAAATCATGAATCCGATACAAGCATTTACATTCAATAAAATTACAATTTACTTGCTTTATTAGTATAGATTAGAAGTAGTATAAACAACCACAAAATGACTACTTTGTTGTCACTACTAATTCGAATTTAATACTAACTATTGAACTACATTTTAGTGGGAACGATAAACTCGAAACTCACTATTTATATTACTTGTACAACGATCCCGTANGAACGATAAACTCGAAACTCACTATTTATATTACTTGTACAACGATCCCGTACGCTTGCGGGTTTCAACTTAACATTCAACACAGCTTGTATAATTCGACTAATTTCTAATGAAAGTATATGTTAATTTTATATAATCTAAATTAACAAATTTGTTTTATGTTATCGTAAGTTGTGATTAATGGGCATTATGCACTAGATATTTGCAACCCTATATAGGGATTTTTAATTAATTATCATTATTTTGTCAATAATTCAAGACTTGCACATGAATTTTGTTGTGCTTGAAGCATTATTGACGTAGATGTATTTTATCAGACAACATGGACGTCTTTAAAATGTCAATATCAAATCATTTTCTGAGGAAAAGTGGAAAAAGATAATAGCCTTGACGACAAAAAGTGAAAAAATAAATAGAGAGAGAGAGAGAGAGAGAGAGAGAGAGAGAGAGAAGAAATACGACGAATCTGTTAAAATATCAAAATAAAAAATTATAAGTGTTGGGAGACGGTGTATATATAATAAATAATAGAAAAAATAAAGAGAGAGAGAGAGAGAGAGAGAGAGAGAGAGAGAGAGAGAGAGAGAGAGAGAGGCTTGTTTAGCTTTGCTCATTCTATTTGGTTTCTCTCAATTCTTCACTTTTCTCTCCAACATCAATATCAGGTGTTCAATAGTAGAGTAATACATTACCAATAGATGGGAATTCTTCCTGTTTGGTTTAAGGTAGCTTGAAGAAAACACAAGCTTGTTCGTTAATGTGGTGTGGATGAGATTAAAAAATAAAACTGTATATCATCTGCACAACTTACTAGATATGCCTAGGGGGAATCAACCAAATACAATTATGGTGACAAGACCAATAGCACCTCTACAAGTACACTTAGAAGCAATGCTAAGGTTAAATGAAGGAAAAACTTGTTTTGCAGTGAAAGGATCGTGAAACAACCAAACACGTATACGCTCTTCATATGGTCAGTTCCCTCTCAGGGATAAGGATCCTACTTCTATAGAATGAAGTTGCAAACTGAAGGAAAGTACTAAGAACAATGACTTCAAAAAACGCTGGGATACTCACAAGATGCAAACAAGCATGTTTTCAAATCTAAACTTACGTTTGAAGCAAGTCATATCATCTGTCTAATTCATTGACCTCATACCTTAAGGCCTTGATCTATAAGCTATAGTATGCTAGAGATTATGTCGAGTTCATTCTCAAATTCTCACTATGTGATCAAGAAAACCTAGAGATATATTGAACAAATGGATTCAACTTGCAAGTATCATAACTCTAGCAAGTCTAACCATTGAGTTGTTGGCACTTCCCGAATCTTCCCCCAAAACAAACTTTTCTTCCCAGCATTAACCTACCTGTCATAGGATTATAGATCTTAATGAGATCATGCTATTCCCTGCAGTCACAAACTTTTCTCCATCACTTACCCTGATCTTAATAAGATCGTGTTATTCTCTATAATAGGAATTCTATTCCTACTCCAAAATGAAAACAGAATGCTCAAAATCAAGGTTCATCTTCCATATAAATTACATGAAAAATTAATGGGATTCTTGCCACATGGATAGGAAAACAAAACGTCAGCATTGAATGATCATTAGAGGAGAATCTGGAATGGCATTTCTCAGGCATTGTGATTACACTACAATCAATGCAGTACTAATCCATCATCAATGCCCCAAACAAGGTTACTGAAATTAAAGTAAGTAAAAGAATGTAATAGGCACAAACACCTCAGCAGCATATAGATATACAACTAGAACACTGAACACTATTTTTTTATCAACCATGTGCACCAATATAAACACTTCCCCCTAGCCACACCAAATATGCAGCAACTTGCAGCTGCAATGGGAATTTTCAATATCCAAAATATTAAAAAAATGCAAATGGGACAATAAATGCTGTCTTTTTTCATATCCAAGACAGATTATTCCTTCTAAAACAACATAAAATATAACTCGAGCATTAAAAAACTTAAACTCGTTTTCATGATTACAAATTGTACTATCATAATAAAAGCTTATCCTCTCAATCTCAAACCTGAAATATCTCAAAATATTGCGACTTGGAATGGACAATCCTCCTATGAGTAATCGTGAATTAAAAAGGCTTCAAGTGGGAAGCAAGTACTGTACCTACATTGACAAGAGTGCGAAATATTAAAATTGATCAATTGATGACAATATCACAGCAAATCTTTCACGTAGTCAAGGGATGCCNAAATACATACATTTTAAGCCTTGATGGAATATCATGCGCACGCTTATTAATTGATATTAACATCAAGAGATGGATATTCATTTCTATTTTTCAAAATATTATTGAAATATTTTATACTCTTATATAAAAATTAGGTCTAGCCTAGCCCGTGACAACACTCGTAGATTTAGATTGAGCATTTAATTGTGTAGGTGAATCAAACATTATAAGTAATACTATTTAGTACCATTAATGTTGAGCACCAATTTAGATAACAACACTAGCGTTATTAAATTACATGTTTAATTAAATACAAAGAACTATGATCCATTTAATATGACTTATAACATACTGACACCTAAACTGATGTTCAATACTACTGGTGCTGAATGATATTATTCAAACAAGATAGTTTTAGATCCTTTGAAAATCCTTTCATCTTCAATCATTGGATTTCAAAATTTTCCCAATTTTCCACTTTCAAGTTTACCATTATAAATAGGGTTACTTTGACTTATTTTTCCATTAATTTGGTCTCAGATGTGCTGTCCCAGTTTGACTATTTCCGTCGTTAAATTTTTGAGCAAACAAAAGCTAATGGCTGAGGTGTCAAAAGTTTATTGGAGAATAACATATCATAAGTCATTAAAGGCGTCAAAAAGTTTGATACAATCCCAACTATACTACACAGTTACCATCTTTAGCAGCCAATGAAACCATTATTTCATCAATTCCTTTCTCCATGTCCTTATTCCCACTCATGTAGACATAAGTGTCCTCATTTCATCAAAAAGTTTGAACGTACAACTTTTCACCTTTCTCGTTTGTTTGCTCTCCGCTAACTCCAAAGTCTACCTTGAAGTTATCAGGGTTTTTCTCCTTCATTTTCTAAAATTCTTGCCCAAGTAGAACATCTACAGTTTACTACCACTGACAAGTAATATCCTGTTTATTATTTAACTACTGGGAATGATAATTTCTTTACGCACAACAATTGGAAGTTAACTGAATTGTATACAATTATTCTTTCTATGCCTACCTAACTGAAATCTGAATATTTGTGTCTTCTACTCAATTTTTTGACTAGAAGTTCATTATATAGAAATTAAAATATGCTTATAGTAGTTTGTCCAAATGTGTGAACGTTTAATTCACCTCTTTGTAGAGCAGGGAGCTGCTTGTCGTAACACCCAAGAAAAGCCACGCTCATTGAACTGCAGTATAAAAAGACAAATGATCCCTCTTGATATTGTAAAAAAAAAACGGTGAGATTTAAATAAGTCATAGTTAATTATGCTATCCATGATATTTATTGGAGAACTATACATGTAATAGTTGCATAAAATTGAGAACATTATATGATGCAAGATGAATCTTCTAAAACTATGATTTGAAATTGGCATCCATCAATTGCACACAAACAGAGACAAGATGCACATACAAGTCTAAAGCACCATTTTCGTGCATATTACGACTTGAGTTTCATCTTAAAAGTAGCCCAAGCCTTTATATGTTTTAAATTATTTTTATATTTAAACCATTGTGGGATTTACCCTTCATATGACCAACTAGAAGGTCTTGTCTATAATAAGAAGAGAATTGGTATACTCGCTACAACATATTGTTCACACTCAAGGTTTCATGTTTCAAGCACTATTTTGCCACAACCAAGATTGCCTTTAAGCTCACATATATTGCTGTGTGGTTGGCCAATGTTTTTCTCTCTAAATGCTTCTAGTAATAGTGGCGACACAATCAAATGAAGCTCTCCTTCATTTTATTTTTCTTTGTTTATTGTTAAATGCAATATACTAGCAAGAAGACAATGTATGTTAATGAAGAAGATATTTCAGTTGCTTGAGATACCCTGTAGTCATTGTGCTTCTCAAAGAACATTTTCCACAAAAATGAGCGGAAACGGGCAATTCCATTTCCAGTGGCAAGCTACAATGAAAAAATTCCAGTTTTAACAAGGTTCAATTGAAATGAAGAGTTTAAAGATAACGTAGAAATCCTGCATAAGGCACAATGTGATGATAACAAAAGAAAGCAATCTAGATATTATACCATTATAATAGTAGCATTAGGATCTGTAGGCATGAGCATCTCTGTCCGTACAGGTCCAGTTAACTTCACTTCAGCTCCAGGTTTCAGGTCACCTGGATACATAATAGGTATCTTAATCCAAATTTACAATCTGAGAAGATGAGCACGGTCATGTTACACGTTTTTTTGGTTATTCAGTAAAGTAGAGTTCTTACACAAGAAGTTTGAGCTAACTCACTATTTCCCCTTGCTCATTGGTGTAGACAACCCTTTTAATACACAAAGACACCTATATGAAGTAATAAATTGATATAAAATGTATCTCCAAATATAAAAAATAACATAAAAAATGACATTTTGTCTTAACATTGGACCCTGCTAAAGAGCATTCATATAATAGCTAAAGCTGAGACTTACAGTCTTGGGGTTTCCAAAGTCGCCAAGGGCACTGCTTGCAATTGAGTACAAACTCAACTTATGAGGCTTCCCATTCTAGTCAACACCATCTGGAATTACCCCAATGGATTGACCTTATCTATAGGGGATCTCTCCTGATCAACACAGCTAATTAATTAGTTTCAATAAATGGAACTAATCACCATTGCAGTTATATTTATATTCCTATGATGTTCCAGGGATTATTTGCAGTGTGATATTCAGGCTATTACTTTCCAACATAAAGCCATGGCTTATAAAGTCGAATCTAAGAAGGCCTATCACTGCAGGTATGAGCCGTAGCAATCCCAACTGATCCAATAGACATCAATGCATTCGTCCCTTTCTATGAAAGCTGAATATAATCCCTAAAGCTAAGCGCACACAGTTAGTTACTCGAGATAACAATTATTTCATTTTCTTGAATTGGCAGTGCAGTAGTCAACTACGCCTATTTTCTCTCACCTTTAATTTTAAGCCTTTATGATTTTATCTTTGAATCATAAATCCAGCATTAGCAACTTATACTTTAGTCTAATAATGAATTATGAATGCACAGTGTCTGTTTATTTTCTTTGAATTATCAATACTAAATTTTGTGCTTTTGCATTAGCCACCTCTACATTGCATATATATGTACATTCTATACTTTGTTGCATTAATTATGCCCAAAATTTCTGATACCAATTGTTGGGAATTCAAGGATCACGTATTGCTCGATACCACTTGATATGAAACCAACCACTAGATTGAGATGTTGAAGTTATATAGTACAATAATGAAGTATTTGATTAAAGAATAAAAGAAGACAAGAAAATATGACAGAGGAATTACGAGACTGTTGCACCACAATTATAGAAAACATGTAGGGGACGTCCAAACCCTCCTAGTAGAGTTGTTGATGAAGTAGAATACCAAAAAACCGAATCCAAAATGAAAAAAGGAGAGATAAAACGAAAAAATCCAAAACAGACAGGTGGTGCCGCGACATCACCTCCGGGCGCCCGGGGCAAAACACCAAACAAGAGAGCCGGTGCCGTGGAGCCCCATACCCGACGTTGGGCGTTCTACCCTTCCGTTTCTTTTTCTCTTCAAGTTATTTTCTTCTTCTCAAAGTCCTTTTCCAAGCCAAACTCTCAATAGGTCTTTCAAATAGAATTTCAACTTGAATAAGATTCCAAAAGAATTCAAAACTGAATTACTCTTGACATGCGTTTCAATTAGAATTCTTCAATTACTTCAACAAGGAATTCGGGTCACACCCATTTAAATTCTAAAGTACTTCCTTACAGAATGTGATATGAATGGATAGAAACAAATATAGGGAACAACATTACCAGCTAATAATGGTCAAAGAGAGCCCTTATGTTGTAAATTCATTACTTGAGAATGAATTGAATCTCTCCAAGTAGGACTCAAACTTTGCTGCTGAGCTACTAAGTTCAAAATGAAACAAGTCAATGTTTCTAGTTAAGTCAATTCAAATCACTCCAATGCTTTATTACCTTTTCTTTTTGTTCAAAATAATGAGCAACTTGTAAATCTTCATAAATTTGATTAAGGATGTGAAATATTATAGTTGAAAGTCCTGGATATAAAAAAGATACAGGGTCTTTTGTCTACTTAGATAGGCAAGCCCGGGGCTAATATCTTAATACTTCTCATTACCAATCTGATTGAAAATCCTCTTTGCTCCACTTAGCCTCATCTCCCTCCATGGGGATTTTTTGGTCATAGGTTCTATAGGAACTGTATGGTGATCCTATTTGGTCAAAGAAGTACCTTCTATCAATAGCTTCATATGTCTTCTTCTTCCTGAGGCTTAGGAGACACTTCTTCAAACTGTATCTAGCTGAATCTAGAGTATTAGACATTCCCTCATTTCCATTCCCGTGAATTTTGAATTCCCCAATTTTCCAAGTTACATTTTTACTGAGATTTCCAATCTACCCTCGTGTAGTTCATGTTGAAGTATATACTGGGGGGATGAGTACAGGTTTCCAAAGAATACTCCCCTTGCAACATAATATACTCCTCAACAATATATCATAGTCTTCAGTGTGAAACAAGATTTTACATATGGGCAAGAATTTTAAAACATAAAGAGCTAGTAATTGTGAAGCCCCAATTCTTGATCAGAAGGGATACGAAAGAACTTGCCTGTCCATGTTTGAGAGGGGGGTAGAGATTTTGGTAGCCAAAAAGCCATGTTTGAGGATTCAACCTTGTGGACCTTGTAGAAGTTATTGACCACAAAAAATACGCCAACAGAATACCTTCCACATTCCCTCCACATAGATATCATCTACACACTGGAACACTCCGCTAGGAGGCAAAGGTCACCGGTTGAGAAAAAGGTCTGGCGATCGTTTGCACTTTGACAATCAAGTCAACGGTCGGATGAGAGGAAAAGAGAGTGCAAGAGAGGGAGATGGAATTTGGATAGGTTAGAGAACATACCTTTGTGTGAAATAAAATCACATATATATAAGAAACCGTAAATGGGCCACTCGGGTAATAGGCCGAGCCCAAGATGCAAATTATTTAGTTTAATAAGCTGAATCCAATGAATAGTCGATGCCACGTAATTTATAAGTGTAACAATAGTCCCTCAAGTCTTAGTCGTACATTCATGTGCGGGTCGAACTTTGAAATATAAGTAGTCAAGTAGATGAGGTCTTATATATTGCCTTAGAATATGAGTCGCTCCAATATATGAGGACTTGCGAACTGCCTTAGAAAATATGTGTGCGAGCCTGAATAAGCGAGGCCTTACGAATTGCCTAAAAAATGTTGCATATAATTTGTCAAAATTTCGACAGCATTTCCTCTGTAATATGGACTAAACCAACCTGTAATACAACATAATATCTCCACTGCACATATACAAAATAAATTTGGAGTTCAATTACCCCTCAAATTACTCATGACAATGAAATGAATAATGACATCAAATTACTTCAAGATATAATATGCAGAGAGCTATCATGACCTGCATGCTTGCACAATTTAGTGTAATAGTAGTGCTATAGTGAAGCAACATATTGATAATGTCGATAACACGACATACGTACTGATAGTAGTGTTTAGTGTCATGACATTCTAGCAATGATGTGGCATGCATACTTGACAGCAATAATATAATGCATATACTATAATGATACAAAGATACTAGTATCACAATAGTCCCCCAAGTTTGAGCGAAATATCAATATGCGAGTTGGACTTGGAATATAAGCCACTGTGATGAAGTTGATGTAGAGACGAGACTAAATATATAAGCAACTGTGATAAGCTGATGCTCTAAATGTGAGTAGCAGAGGCGATACTCTGAATGTGAGTGGCAGAGGCGATGCTCTGAATGTAATTAGCAGAGGCAATGCTCTAAATGTGTAAGTGGTAGAGGCGATGCTCTAAATGTGTAAGTAGCTGAGGCGATGCTCTGGACATAATTAGCTATAATAGCTGTATTTGTTCCAGCCATGGAAGGCTTCGTCTTCATAGGTATTAAGGTTGGCCCACCACTCTCCTTACGAAGCGGTAAATAATATAAACTCTCTGAAAATTAGTAGATGTAACATAGCTGAAGCATAAACAAAGTTCTGAAAGATAGGCAGCTATAATACAGTCGATGCTGAGGTACTGACGCATGATGAGCTCTATGAAGATAAATACAGCTGTAATGCAACATCTCGTAAGGTGAGGCATCTCGGAGAGCGAGGAATGACTATTAAGCTAGTGGCTCGTCTTGAACTTTCGATGTCTTATATGCTAGCCTCGAATAGATGAGGTTTTCAGCCTTGGATAGACAATAGTGAAAGGCGAGGAATAACCATCTTGCAAAGTCAGGGATAAGCATTTGGCGAGGCGGAGAATAAACATTTCGCGAATAGCTCTTGAACTATCGAAGTCTTATAAGCTGGCCTTGGATAGACGAGATCCACAGTTAGGCTCGACGATAGGGGGAGACGAGAAATAAACATCTCATGAAGCCCGGAATAAGCAGCATCTAGCGAGGCGGGGAATAAATATCCTGCAAATAGCTCTCGAACTATCGGAGTCTTATAAGCGGCCTCTAATAGACGAGGTCTTACAACTTCCCTCGACAATACTGAGAGGTGAGGAATAAAAATCGACGAGGCGGGGAATAGACATCTCGCGTATAGCTTTCGAACTATCGGAGTCTTATAAGCAGCCTTAGATAGACTCCTCTAATAGACGAGGTCTTACAACTTGGCTCAACGATGTGAGAGGCGAGGAATAAATATCTCGCGAAACCAGAAATGAGCATCTGGCGATGCGGGGAATAGATATCGCGCGAATAACTCTCGAACTATCGGAGTCTTATAAACTAGCCTCAAATGACGAGGGATAAATATCTAGCGAAGCCAGGAATAAACATCTCGTAATGCAGTAAATAAACATCCCACGGAGAGCTCTCGAACTATTGGAGTCTTATAAGCTGGCCTCGGAATGATGATAGGGAGAGATGAGGAATAAATATCTTGTGAAGCCAAGAATAAGCATCTGGCGAGGCAGGGAATAAACATCCCGCGTATAATTCTCGAACTATCGGAATCTTATAACTGGCCTCTGATAGGCGAAGTCTTACAGCTAGGCTCGACGATAGGGCTCGGCTAGGAATAAACATCTCGTAAAACCAGGAATAAGCATCTGGCGATGCGGGGAATAAACATCTCGCAGAGAGCTCTCTAACTATTGGAGTCTTATAAGCGGCCTCTAATAGACGAGATCTTACAACTTGGCTCAACGATAGTGAGAGGCGAGGAATAAATATCTCGCGAAACCAGGAATGAGCATTTGGTGATATGGGGAATAGACATCCCGCAAATAACTTTCTAACTATCGGATTCTTATAAACTGGCCACGAATGACGAGGTCTTACAGTTAGGCTCGACAATAGTGAGAGGCGAGGGATAAACGGCGAGGTGGAGAATAGACATCCCGCGAAGCCAAGAAAGGCTCCTTATGCAAGGGCAAACACGTCTGGCTAGGGCTACAATGATGCTCATTTTTCAAGGACAAATACGTCGAAATCCCACCTCTTCCTTTATTCAAGGAACGAGAACTCCAAGATACTGTCTTTTCCTTTATTCAAGGAACGAGGACTCATAGAATGTTGCCTCTGATAATAAGAAATCCACGAGCTAGAGCTCGCCTTCCATAATAATAATAAAAACATTACGAGCTCGCCTTCAATTATGCAATTAGACATTTCGTCGAGCACTTTTCACGTATTAATGCCCATTCACAAGAATTCCTGAGATGGTGTAGTTGAAATGTAACCTAAAGCAAGTAAAACATTTATGATATAGTATAACGAGTTGCCTATGACTACTTTTGAACTAAAAATTCAATCGGACATTTTGTATAACAAGTAAGATATCTCATAGTGTTGAATTTCTCTTTACAAGCCACAATGTGTATGCTTGTGTGTCTCAACGGACCAAAGTAGAACATTTCTGTGGCTGGAATCGAAGGTAATGTCGTGGCTAATTTTTTGCTGTCAAACCTGATAATTTTGTTTTAGAGGGTGGCTGTTTATGCTTTGATAACAACGAGCAGATACATATGCTCGCCTTGAAGACTGTTGCTGTAGGTATGTAACTGTTCGAGGCTTTACCCGCTTGTAACTGTAGTAAATAGCATATCCACCAGCAAACAGGTAGACTGGAAGCCACATTCTGATAATTTTGCTGACTTTGCAATCCATTTACGAACTAGTCAATCTCATCAATTATCCTTGCGTTTTCTTTGCAAATAGAAATGTCATGTGAAGGCCTAAGTGGCTATAAACAGGGGCTGCAGTATGAAGACATATAGCTCAATGATGGTTATGGAAGGCCACGAAACGAATCAGCCACCTCATGGAGGTTGCAGCTGATCATTAATCAAGCATTGGAACTTTACAAAATTTGGCAGAGAAGTCCTCTTGGAGGCTGTAGTGTATTACTCAATGCTATTGTGGTAATGCTTATTGCCGGGTTTTGAGAAAATACAGTATTTGAGGAGTAATTTTGGCCACCATTGCACAAACACATTGCACTTGTAAAAATGTAAGTAGTGGAAGAATTTTGTAGTGACTAGATGCCCAAAATAGATAAAGTCCCAAGTTAGGCCCAGAAAGAATTCCAAAAAATGTCACTAAAAATAAAAGTCATAAGTGATAAAAGCCAAACCATGGACAACCATAACCTTTTAAAGAAAAGCCCAAATTATGGACCAACTAGAAATTAGACCTTATAGTAACAAAACTTACTGCCCATATGTGGACCAATCCAAAAACACTATAAGCCCAAACATAATATAGAACGCAGCCCGCTAAGTGGGTCTTAAACA
>CAIGRT010218848.1:0-10462 GCA_903798405.1 Fraxinus platypoda | reverse complement strand
AGTGGAAGAGAGAGAGAGAGACAGAGGGAGAGGAAGAGAGAGAGAGAGAGAGAGAAATCGACACAAATATAAAATAGTAGAAAAAATTAATTTTTAATCATGAATCTAATGTTCGTAAAAGGAAAAAGAGAAAAATATTGAAAGAAACAAAAATACAAATATTTTTTTTTGGCGAAAGTCTACCAAAATCTTGAGATGAATGAGACACAAATTCTGAAATTTTATTTTAATACGTTCTGCTTAAAAGTTAGTACATTGATGACTTTTATAAATGACTTTAAAAGTTATTAACAATTTGAATACTCAAAAACTTAAAGAAACTTTAAAAATGTTTTAATTGAATACGTTGTACCTTTCAAAGACTTTTTAAAAGTCTCGATTGAATACAACAATATTTTTGGAGAATCTCAAAATTCTACTTTGAATATCTCTGAAATTTTTAAATCCCAAAATGTCTTTAAAAGTTCCAATTGATTACACTCTTCTAAAATTTTATTTTTACTTGCATTACATGAATCACATTATTAATTTATTACTATGTTATGTATTTGCATTGCACAAATCACGTTATTAATTTATTGCTATACAACATAACATACACAATTCTCCAAATGTAAAGTAATTCTAAGAATATTTAATTGTCCACTTGTCAGGTTTAATCTTTTTCTTTTGTTTCTGCCTTCTGGTGGAATAATTTCATGCGAAGTAGGTCAATTTTATTAAAAAGCACTTTTAATCAAACAAAGTACTTACAGAAAATTATTCAAATATATTCTGAAGCAATTTTTGAATTTTCAAAAACTCTATCAAATGAGCCCTAAACATACCTTAATGGTACGTTTGGTGCACCGAATTTTGGACCTATCTAGCCAAATCTAGCGCACCAAACCAACCGTAAACATCTATATCAAGAACTAATTTAGGGCAAGACTGGAAGTTAAAGTGCATTAAATATTTGAGAAGATTATTTTGTGTGTTACATTTTGCTAAAACGCGAGGCTGCGGCAATAGAGGCAAAACGAAAGCCATCACAAGTTCAAAGGTCAAATAATACAGTATTGATTTTACCTATTGCTTTCAAGTTTCAACTTTTGGTCCAATTCTTGATTTAGGAAGAGGATTGGATCATCTTAAATATATAGGCTCGAACCATCGACCAATCGATTTGCTCACAATCTTCTCTTTTTGACTCGGTGTAAAAACTAACATGAAAAGGGAAAACAATTTATCTTACCTGATGAACAGCATTAATTAATGACTATTAATTAACTATAAGAAACTAAAACTTAGTAACCATTATTGATTAAGATTATTTGCATTCATGGTGGGGCCCCCTCACTGTACATAATGCTGTAAGGCATGGTGTACAATCATCATTTTCCAAACATTTATGATGGAATTTAATAACTTGATTTGGAACTGACATTCACAAATAGCTTATTTACCAGAATTTATGGCTTCAACAAGACACAAAGAACAATAAAAAGCCTGCCAACGTAACACCCAACTAGAAAAACATGCTCTTTTCTTTATTGAACATATGAAGTTGCACTACAACATCACTCCTAGCTCATGACTGCGATTGGATTTATTATCACAGGCCACAGCTTGGAATGATTTTATTTTACCTAGGATTACATTGATCATCTCTACCGAACGAGAATTGCTGGAAAAAAAAGTGTGAAAAACAGGAGTCAATTAGTGAGCTCGACCAAGAGAGTTAGGAGTGTCAGATTTCACAGGAAGTCAAGTTAACTACAGTTGTCACATGATTGATGAACAATTTTAGTAGGCTAAAAAGATGTCCTTACCTAGAATGGAACATAAGTGGAGCCTAGGACACATCTGGTAAAGTGTCACATTCTTGAAAATTGTCATAGACGTTGTACAATCTTAGTTTTCTGTGGCGCTTATGTTATTTTGAAAATTTTCTTGTCACATAAAACATGAATTGAGTGCTTTCCCAGGTCATGTTGGTCCTCATCCTGCTAAGAGCCTTAGAGCCGTGTTAATCAATTATTTTTAATGACCAAGTTCTCCAATCCAACCTTGTTCCTTTCATTGTAGCTTTATTATGAGCATCGACTTCTATGACTAGACGTTTATGAGAAGTGAGGCCTTTTAGGCATTCCACTTGGACCTATATTTCAATTGTTTCATAACCTAGCTTCAATTATTTATGAGAAGATATATGCAACTGAATACCTAGCTGCTTGAGTTCTCATACAATTTTTGGGGATATTTTTCAACCTTCAATTTTCTTAGAACTAGAATACCTAAAAAGGCCATCACATTGTACACATTTTTAGCCTCGAGCAATGAAAGAGAGAAATGGAACTTTGAATCTAATGTGGTTCTAGTGGATCAATAATTTGGAGAGCAACAATATTAAAATGTTAATTTTATTGATTATTATAGTTAACTTAAATTCAATGACATAAATATCTTGAGCATATCAGATTCTTCACTGATAGGTTAGTAGGAGGATTTTTTTCAATATCTTGTTGGAAACACTTCTTGAACCCAACTAGGACCATATCCCCATTCGCGCTAAGGAAGGATTTCCAACCATAAGGGTGCCGCGGACGGGCATGGTCCAATCTTAGAATTGCACAGTCCATGAGAAAAGGCACGCATAAATGAATAGGAAAGTCGTGTTTCCGGGAAAATTCATATATACTATAGAACACTTGTTAACAAACTTGATGAAATCTTTCAAAAATCACGTCATAAATAATTTTTTATGATGTTTTAGTAATTTATTTGTGTATTTATAATACATTTACTATGGCTTAATTAAAGGAATATAAAATGGATAATGTATTAAATTTGTCTAAATCAATATCACTTCCTAAAGTAGGGGATTTGGTTATATTTCAACCCAATCCCATCTCTTCTCATATCTCCATGGGAAACCCAATCTACGATCACCTCCCACTATTCAATCCACATCAATTCTCTAGATTACAGTTGCAATTAGTCACATTTTTCCGTCATCATCTTTAGTTGAATGAGCTAAAATTTCTAGGTTGAAGTCACAACTTAGTGAGTATGTATTATATTTCAATGCCCATCATCGGTTCTACAACATTGATTTCAACGTTAGAATTTGTCATGTGCAGTATTGTGTTTTTTTTTCAAACTTTAATTCTCAGTTGCAGACAAGAGAAACATTGCTATTCCAAAAACTAATTTTGATCTTCTAATTTCGTGTATGTATGTGATCTATTGTAATTTCAATATTCTGGATTTTAACTCCAAGAAACTAAAACTTAGTAATAGTTATTGATTAAGATTACTTGCATTCATGGTGTACAACCATCATTTCCCAAACATTTATGATGGAATTTAAAAACTTGATTTGGAACTGACATTCACAGAGGGCTTATTTACCAGAATTCATGGCTTCAACAAGATACAAAGAACAATATGCTTTTTTTGACAACATTTTGCATACTTCTTTCAATATCATGGCCTATTTGCTTCTGTGCAAATATCAATGGTTTTCTTGAATGCATGTCAAGTCATTCTGCTGCTAATACTTGTACAAAACAATACATATACTCAACAGATTCCTCTATATATTCATCCATTCTACAATCTGCTCAACAGAATCCAAGATGGGTGAATTCAAGAAGTAGAAAATCTTTGTTTATGGTTGCTCCAACAAATGAAAGCGAAATTCAAGCAGCTAGTGTTTGTAGCAACGCAAATGGCTTGCAAATAAGAGCTGTAAGTGGAGGACATGACTATGAAGGCCTATCTTATTGTTGTAAAACCCCATTTATCGTCATTAATTTAGTCAATTATCGATCGATTGACGTTGATTCGGGACTCAAACCACGTGGGTTCAGACCGGTGCTACTCTTGGAGAATTGTACCATAAAATAACTGGTAAATCACAAGTTCGTGGGTTTTTGGCCGGTTTTTATCCGAGAATGGGGGTTGGAGGGCACCTTAGTGGAGGAGGATTAGGTACCTTAGTTAGAAAAATTGGACTTGCTGCAGAAAATATTGTTGATGCTACCTTAATTGATGTAAATGGTAAAATCCTCGACAAAAAGGCAATGGGGGAGGACCTTTTTTGGGCCATCCGAGGGGGCTGAAGATCCAGCTTCGGAATCATAACTTCTTGGAAAATCAAGTTGGTTGAAGTTCCATCCAAAGTGACCGGTTTTACCATTGGCAAGTTCGGGAAAGAGGCTCAAAAACTTGTCAACAGATGGCAATATATTGCAGATAAACTTTCGGAAGATCTATTCATAAGAGTCATTTTACAAAATTCCAAAGTGAATGGAACAAAGACAGTTAAAGCATCCTTCAACTCATTATTTCTTGGAGAAGCGGAGAAACTTATCCCATTATCGTCTAATGCTTTCCCAGAATTGGACTTAAAACCAGAAGACTGCATTGAAATAAATTGGATTCAATCCGTCCTCTACTTCGCAGGATTCAAAGACCGAGAACATTTAAATGTTCTGTTGGATAGAACGACACTTGACAAGAGTAATTTCAAGGGGAAGTCCGATTTTGTTCAAAATCCAATCCCGGAAACTGCATTTGATGAAATATGGGAAAAATTTTCAAGAGTAGAATCAACATTTATGCTGTTGGATCCATTTGGTATAAGAATGGATGAAATACCAGAATATGAACTTCCATTTCCTCATAGAAAAGGGAATTTATACAACATACAGTACGTAGTGAAATGGCAAAAAGATGGGATTAGGGAAAGCCAAAGGCACGTAGAATGGATTAGAGATCTATACGAATACATGACTCCATTTGTATCCCATCTCCCAGGGCTGTTTACTTCAATTTTAAAGATCTTGATATAGGGAAGAACAAGAAATATGATTTCAACTGCTCGAAGGCAAAGATTTGTGGGAACAAGTATTTCAAGGGAAATTTCGAGAAATTAGTGCAAGTGAAGACGATTGACCCTGAAAACCACTTCAGAAATGAACAAAGTATTCCGGTTATAAAATATGCTTGAGGCAAGACAATGTACACTATGAGGAATAACTATGGCCACATATGGATATTTATTCAAAATAACAATAGTCAAATTCTAGTGAATTGTTTGTGACTTGAGCCCTTGTTTGAGCCCCTTCTTGTGGAAAAATGTGATTTTAGAATAGTAATTTTTTGAAAATGTATGGTTAAAAATAAGAAATTGTTTTCAATTTATTATAAAATTATTTTATTGAAAAATGTGTGGTTAAAAATGAGTTTCAAAAAGATGAATATTTGGATAAATGGGGCTTAAATAAGGGTAAATTGCTCTTCATTTTGAACTTAAACTGTACATGTCACAAAGTTACATATTAGGTATTGTCGATGGGTTATCAATGTGATTTGAATATATTAGATTGTAATATTATTTTGCAGTTATTGTGAACATTTTGGATTTTATTGTATTTGATTAGAATTTGAAGGCCTATCGAGAAGATGAAGAAATCAACTTGAGCGCAAAAGCAAAATGTGGAAGATGGAAGATGGTAGATGTGGCCATAACCGAAGGACATGCAATAACTTGAGACTCCTAAACCAAACAAAATGAAAGGAGAAGCCAATGAAGCATGAAATTTTTGTATATTGTAAATCGTTTTGTGTAATAGTTTTTAGAAACATTTATTGTATAATTTCTTTACTTCGATTTATGTTTGAAAAATAGTTTGCTGATGTTATATCTTGCGAAATAGTGTATTGATTGCATTGATAGCACAATGGATTTACTCTTCATTTTTTCACATTCTGGTACATTGTTAGTGATCTCTTATTTGTACATGCCACAAGGTCACAAATTGTTTATGTTTACGTGTTATCATCGTAACTTAAACATATTAGACTATAACCTCATTTTGCTATTATTGTGACTTAATGTTATTAACCCTTTGTTGCTTGTTGTATCCTTATATTAATTGTATCCTACTGATTATTGTAACTTGAGATTGTTAGAAAACACATATGTTATCTTGATTGTGATTATGCCATATAATCTTGTTATCGTGAACTATAGTTTTATATGAATGTAACCTATTTTATTCAATACTGAAACTGCATGTGACGTATAAATTTTGTCTTATTGTACCCCGTCATGTATTAGTATGTGACTGAAGGTATTATATGATTTTTACTTTTTACTTTGTGAAAATGTGACACGTTATTAACAAGTGTGTAATATCAACCTGTGTGACCTGTTATAATGTGACCTCATGTTTTAAATGAATTTTACTTATAAGTCCATGAAAAAAAAAGTCCGTTATATGTGAGAATGTGAAAATGTGATATTTTAAATATGTTTACTTATGAGTATGTGAAAAAGGTGATCTATTATACGTGGGTGTGTGAAAATGTGACATGTTAAATGGATGTTACTTATGAATATATGAAAATGTGACATGTTATATCAAACATTTTACCTGCATGTGAGCTATCAAGAACGTGTCTTGCATATCTACTTTTAAGTATGTGCGACCTGCCAATACGGAGTAGGTAACATAATTAAACATTAAATGATTCATCATTCAAAACGACATAATAATCAATAAAAAGTTCACATAACTAAATAGTATATGATTCAAAACAACAAAATAATCGAAGCGAACAAGAGTATACTAAACTGTCAATGATTCATCAACATATCAAACATATATTCCAAAAACATACACAATCACAATAAATATTTGACCAATCCTATAAAAGTCAAGGAAAAAAAAATAATGATTGGCATGACAGGTTGAAATCATTGAGTAGTCTCTTTTTCCCGTTTTAAGCATCGTTCAATTTTCAGATAAACCAAAAAGCGCTTTTTTGTAGAGCTTCTAGTTATTTTTTAAATTTTTTCAGAAAACCAACTATCTTCATGAATTATATATTTTTATTCGTGCATTAAATAATTGGATAAACATAATGTCAAGATCAAATAGAAAATGGAGTAATAACAAGTTCAGGTCACATTCATCAAATAATCGAAAAATAATTAGGTCACAATCATAAAAAAGCCAGGTCAAAATTATGGAATGTTTAAAGAACAATTGGGTCACAATACAAAAATAGGTAACAATGAAAGAACAGTTTAAGAACAATCAATTATTCATACAAAGTTTGGTGCAGAAATGTCTTCACCAACTGAAGCATACAATAAAATGTGACCTTAACTTACTTATTTATACAACGGTTACAATATTATGTTCAAAGTCAAACATGGTTGCAATAAAAAAAATCAGGTCAAAGTAAAGGGCAATGCCATGTGATAAATCAAGAAAAAACAATCACAGAATAATTGAAGAAACATTATATCACAAAAAAGGTCACTATACAAAATCAAGTGACAAATTAAGTAATAATCGAAGAACAATTTGAAGAAAGATTGATTCACATATGAAAACCTAAATGGTCCAAAACTTCGAATACAACTTAGTCATGGAGTGAAATTTACATAAACATTGTATTGAACAAAAAATTTAACAAAGAACTAATTTACCTTTTGAAAATATATTTTCCATCGGACCTAATGCTTTCAAGTTTCTTGGAACGAGATTCTTTCTAAGATTTGGTTCTTTTTCTTTTATCATAAATTTTTCCTGCATCAAATTTAATCTTTCTATGAGATTCCCGATCTAAACTCCTTCTTAACACCATCTTGCAATTGGGTTTGTAATAATCTAGGATTGAATAGAAACTTGAACTCTAAAACTGTTAGAATTTGGGTGTGACCCGAATTCATTAAAGATAATCAGGAGTTCTAATTAAAGTATACGTTAAGATAAATTCTAATTGGAATGCTATTGTGGAATCCTATTCAAATTTACTTGACAAATTCTAATTGAAAGCCTTATTGGGAACTGAAATTTGTGTTGAACTTGAAGAAGTTGAAATTATGGATCGGAGGGTTTTCTCGCAGCATTTTCGCTATCCTAGGTCTAGCTAGGCGCTCGAGCGCCAAAAGCAGAGAAGTTAGCGCTAGCCTACCGCTCAAGCGACAAGGTGCCGCTAGCCGCCCGCTCAAGCGGCGGTGTTATCCGGCCCAAAATAGTTTTCAAATTTTGATGAGTTTTCATGCATTCTATTTCCTTACAACTCTACTATTTGTGTCTGGACATCACATATTTGCTCCCTATATATAGTTGACTCTTCATTATGATTTAGTATGAAGTTAGAACATTGTAAATACAAATATTTGTATTCTTTCTCCGTATTATAATAAAATCTTCATTTTTTGCAAATTATTTTGTTCTTGTGTTGTGATCAATTACTTTATATTGTAGTTATAATCTCTTATTTTCTCCAACAATTTGGTATTAGATTAATCTAGTATCATCTTCTACTTTTGACAATGAATTGGTATCAGGGCTTTAAGTGTTGAAATTCTTGAGAAGATCGACATTTTGATCAAGTTAATACATCAACTTGATCTTTCGTGATGGCAACAATGATGTATGATATTCTACTATTGGGTCGCAATACAAGATTATCTTTGTGACAAGTAAAGATGCAAACAATATTAGCTCAGATGGATTTGGACGACACGTCGTTAGGATTTGACAAGATGCCCACAACTTGGACTCTAGAAGAGAAACAATGGAGGGATCAAAATGCGATATCTTAAATATATCTTCATCTTTCAAATAATATTTTCAGGACGTTTTGAAAGAAAAATCACCCGTTGCATTATGATTAAAATTGGAGCAATTATGCATGACGAAAAGTCTTTCTAGCAAATTGCATCTGAAGTAACGTCTATATTTTCATCGTATGACAGAAGGTACATCTCTTGAGGATCACCTAGCTACTTTTAAGGAAATCGTCTCTGATATGGAGACCTTAGAGGTCAAATATAATGAAGAAGATTTATGATTGATTTTATAGTGTTCATTGCCTGCTTTATACATGTCTTTTAGAGACACAATTTTGTATAGTCGTTATACTCTCACTATCGAAGAAGTCAATTATGCTATATATTCAAAGGAGAAGATAAAGCATCTTGTAGAATCTGAGGGTATGTAGATGGTCTTATTGTGGATGATGGTCGTTTAAGGGGAAAGTCCAAGTTTAACTTAAAATTTTGTAATTATTGCAAGAAAAATGGGCAATAAATGGCTGTTATAAGTTGCAAAATAAATCAAAATAGACTACAAATCAACAATCAGAAATTTCAGGAGAAGCAAGTATTGCAGAAAATTCTAATAATGATGAAGAGCTTTTACTCATGTCTGAGTATATTTCTAAACCTGGTAAGGATTGGATTTTTGATACAGCTTGCACTTTTCATATGACTCCTAAATGAGATTTGTGTTCAGTATATGAAGAAGTTTCAATAGGTATTGTTATGACCCGTAAAAATACTCCATGTTGGATAGTTGGTATTGGTCGGGTCAGAATAAAAATGTTTAATTGGGTGGTTAGAACACTTGATACAGTGAGACACATTCCAGATCTGAAGAGAAATCTAATCTTCTTAAATACTCTTAATTCAAAAGGATATAAGTTTACTGTTGAAAGTGGAGTTCTCAAAGTTAGTGAAGGAACCCTTATTTTGTTAAAGAGACACAGAAAATCTCATTTATATATCTTGCAGTGTCATACAAAATATTTGAGCAATCAACATATTCTAAGAATTCAGGTGGATTTGGAGTTGGGTTTTATACCGTTGGAGTATGATTTGGGATATTCTTTAAGTAATACATCTCAAGTGAATTTAGAAGTTATGGGTAAATACGCATTGCCACCATCATCGACGGTGTCATTGTATTCAGTTGCTAATAATAGACCAATTTTTGGCCACAAGATTTCACATAGGTACAATTCTGTTGATTTAGTTGATGGTTTGAATACTCCTTCTTTTGATGTATTCAGTTGTGATTCTATACATGGCTTATTTCTGTCTTGTTTGATGGTCATTAGATGACTTTTACCCCTAGTTGGGTAGCAGAGGTAGAGAATATATTTGGTGGAAGTTTTTTATGGAGAATTTTGTTTGCGTTATTTGTTGAAGAGTTGAAATTTATTCCTTGTAGTGGAATTTGTCTACAGGTGGAAATTTTTTCTTTGAAGTTTTGTTCATTGTAGTGAAATTTGTGTCAATGTGGAGATTGTTAGAATTTGGGTGAGACGTGAATTCTTTGTTTAAGATAATTGGGAGTTCTAATTAAAGTGCACGTTAAGAGGAATTCTAATTGGAATGCTATTGTGGAATCTTATTCAAGTTTACTTGATAAATTCTAGTTGAAGTTCTATTTGGAATCCCTTTTGAGAGCTGAAATTTGTGTAGGACTTGAAGATATTGAAATTATGGACCGTAGGGTTTTCTTGCCACATTTTCGCTAATTGACACTAGTTGGGCGCTCGACCGCCAAAAGCAGATAATTAATCTGGCGATAGCCTATCGCTCAAGCAATAGGGCGCTGCTAGCTTGCCGCTAGTCGCCCGCTTGAGCTAGGGCTGTAAGCAAAAACCG
>CAIGRT010218833.1:0-13026 GCA_903798405.1 Fraxinus platypoda | reverse complement strand
TTCTCCACCTTGGCCTGCATTTCTCAAAGCGCGCCAACTTCTTCTTCAATCTCCTGCAAGCTCACTCGATTCTGGACAAAATTGCAGGTGACCCATGGTGGTACTGGATGCGCTTGATTGAGAGGACTGGAGTGGTGGTGGTCCGCGATCGAGACGGTGGGCGACGGCGGTGGAAGTATGGCGAAAATCGTGACTGGTAGTGCGGTTTTTAGGTGGTGATTGGGGCTATTTTCGACAATTCCGTGACCAGGTGATGACAAAAGGTTGAAGATGGAGGTGAGGGGGTTCAAATGGTAGTGGTGTTCGGTGGTCTCAGTGGCGGGTGGTGGTCGATTGTCGAGGAAGAAGGCGGCGATTGCGGTTCTTCTAGCTTCCAATTACTTCGGGCTCTCTAATGAGAAAGATGGGCGTTTTCGGTGTTTTTAGAATTTTGCCTTGTTTTGCTTGAAAACACTCAAAACGTCTATTTTGACGTTTTGAGTTTTCAGGCTATTTTTTTATTTATTTATTTTTGAAAACGAGAAAGAGAACGCGTTTTCACTATTTTAAAAAATCGAAAACAGAAAACGGCCCCAAAATAGCAAAGAGAACAACCCTTAGTTTTCTTATTTTGGCTCACGTGACCTCTTTTTCCACGAAATCATGGAATTCAAATTCCTTGGGTTAGGTGGTTTTTCACCGTCTCCAGCCCAAATCTGAAATACCCTCCAAATCAACCAAAAAAATCACCACAAAATCTTGCTTGTGAAGGGGAGGGGTGCGTGGATTGCACCCAGGAAAACATAGAAGCTGTCGGAACTGGAAAACCCTCAAGAATCCCCAATTTCAGACCATCACGTTGCCGATTCAGGTTTGCTCTACGCCCATTTATCTCTGCTTCTGACCCAAAACAAAAAAAAATTACCTGCATAAGAAGGAACAACCCTTCAAATGGTTAGTATGATAGTGTATTTAGAAGCAGCCACTGACTCTCTTAAGAGTATGAAATCATTGCAATTGAGAAATAGGTGCATCGAAACGGAAAGTGAAAGACACTATTTTTTCATTTGTGATTTGTTAGTTTTTACGTTTTGAATTAGAACATCCCATCCGATCGTCTATTGAAGCCATAAAAACAAAAGAAAAAAAGAAAAGAAACATATGTTTCTCTGTTTCGATTTAATGCTGTGACACTACGCTGGGGACAGTACAATTATTTTTTCTTAAAACAAGGGTTGATTCATTTTTATAACTTCATTGCTATTCTATTCCTCTGCCTGCCATTATTTTCATGCGTCTTTGGCCACTCAGAGGTGTGTGTAAATTGAAAGGTTGCAAGACATTCCACTTTACTGGTGTGTAGCACAGTAAAAAAAAAAAAACTTTAATGGACGCATTCAACATTGACTAAAAGGAGTTTGCTGCTCAACCTATTTAGAATTGAAAATGATGTAAATCACTCAGAGGAGTTTGCTGCTTAAAACACTTGCAAATCACTCAGAGGAGTGTGCTTGTTGTCAATTTTATTTTACAATAAGAAAATGTTAGCCTCTCTCTGTCTCTATCCAAGCTTTTGCCAGCCAGTTTGATCCGTGTTTTGGCCGTATTCTATGGCTGAATAAATCTCTCCTTTTCTCTTGCTTTAAACTTTTTAGACGTTGTTCTAAGTAGTAAGTACCATGGATACTACAAGGAAACCATGGATACCACAAGGAACTAGCTATGGAAATGCAAGCTACGCTAGATACACTGAATCATGTTAACTGGCAGTTGATTGTAGAGAAGCTAGAGGCAATGAACCTAGACATGGNTATTTATGAACTTGACGAGTACAAAATACATGCGTGCTTTGGTGTTTGACAAGCTTGGTCGTGATCTGCCTCCACTACCATAAATTGCACATGACTTATGGCGTTAGTATGTATTAACTTGTAATCCATTTGGAAAACTTCATCACATAAGTAGTACTTTGAATGTGTTTTGTAACGCACACACGTAACAACTAGTGTGCAGTATTTTGTAACATATGGTGTGGATGTCTTTTGTCAATTTTGTATGTGGAAAACAATAGCCTTTTATAATCCTTAACCCACTCTCCCTGATGAATGCCATCTCTCTCCCCTGCTGAAAGATGGATGAAATAGATAGCTGTATTATTTTAAATCATTGTTGTATATTTGTATTTCAAACAATACAACATGAAAATCTTGAAGAAGCCTAATACCCAACTGTTACCATATCCAAGCAATACAACATCATTTAGCCAGCACCCATTTCCATTGGTAAAGTTGTCAAAAGTCATCTTTCCTTGATTTTGATTGCAGGTCTGGGAAGAACGCTAAAGCCCTTTATTTAGATACAAGTATACAAACTATAAAGGAACATATCAGATCCAACTGTTAAGGTGCCACTCATAGGTTTAGTAAGCTCCTAAGTTAAGAACAAGGCTACAATTTTTTCCAACTAAATGAAACAACTCTGCAAATATCATCACAAGCACATAATTTGCCCAGTAGCCAGTTGTTGAGGTTACAGTGAGTTGTTCAATTCTAAGAGGGTTGAAAGCTTCCAAAATTTCTTGAAGAAAATAGCCACCGTAGATTGTTTGAGGATTGGATAATGTTGGGGCTGGGGCGGGTCCGGTCCTCTTAGTTCGGCGGTTGAAAGGAAATGATGGGAGGCAAGTTGTCAAATTCCTGGTTAATCAAGAACAATTGCGGAAAATTACAAGATTATTATGCCCCTCTGCTCAATATCGAATATTGATTTAATTAATTTTTTAATTAAAGTCAAATTCTAATTAAATACCAAATTCATCTCTAATTCCAAAAATATATTGTGTGATAATTTAATTATAATTAAATATCAAATTCTTACAAATAACTATCAATCACCAATAGTTGGAAAAAACAAAAAGTTCCATGGAAAATAAAACCAATCAAACATCAAAAGATGGAAAATCTGAATATTTTCCAGGTGGAAAATTATGCCAATCAAACACAATTAATTGACAATTCCCAGTAAAACAATTTCTAGGCAATTCAATCCCCTTTAATTCGTTTTCTTTCCACCCAAATTCCACATTTACAATCAAACAGACCCTAAGGGTTATTACTTATTACACAGCTAATTTCTTGAAGAACCGTGGCTCCTCTCCTGTGACCAAAGGTCCAAAACCGAAACAAGCCCTAGAAAATCTCTCCTTCTCTCCCGCTAAAATCGTCGACGGCGCTGGTCACCGACTCACCGGACATCCTGAATTAGAAAACCCACAAACCAGGTAAGGTGGAACCTTACATGTCGACGACACTTGTGTAGTGTATTGTCTATTACTAGTGTTTTGCCGTTTGTGTGTTTGTCTATTACTAGTGTAAGAAGGGATTATGGCTTAATCCCTAACATTTAAGATTAATTTGATGAAATTTCTAGGGTTCAACGGAATAAAGGAAGGAAACATGGAATTTCTGATTTTTTACTAATGCTGGTGAAAACATAAGTTGTTTGTTATTGTTTGATATTTCGAAATTGGAGTCAAAACATAAGGGGCAGAGATTGCATTATCCTTAAGCAGATGGAATCAGGTGCAAAGATGGAAAGATGGATGAATATAGAACTTAGTTCTGTTAACATGTATACATTCTATAAATGCTGTCATATATGTTGTGTGTTATCAAATATGTTGTTCTCATCCCATGCTTTTGATAAGAAGAACTAAGGCTCTTCAAAGAAGATAATTATCTAAATAAAGCTTGATCAAAATCAAACTTACAGGGGCTGGTGAAAGAAAGAAAACCATTGAAATTTACTATTTTATATTTGAAATTTATTGATATTGGAAGACTATTAATGTTGCTTTATATTCAGTAAAAAAAAAAATTAGTATTTTGGGACTTTAATATTTGTTGACTGGTTGTTCCAACCCGACCAACCCAACCCGACCGACATTTGGTTGGGTTGGATTTCAATCTTTACGTGGGTTGGGTTGAGTTTGGATTGGGCCAAAAACCGACCCAACCCAACCCACGCCCACCCCTAGTTAGATCCTTTCGTAAAATTGCCAAGTATAGTGGGTTCGGGTCACCTACCGGGAATGACGGGTCTTCCCTTTTAAATCCTCTCTTCCGGTGAAAGCAGTTCAGTCTTCTGCCTCTCCTCTCTCTCACACGCGGGGATGCAGAAACATACACCATGCTCAGGTGGAGCGACGAATGGTATAAACACGTAACGCCCTAATTACACGCGCTCTTTCGCCTTTTGTATATCTCCTTACAAATGTATTGTCAACTTGCATGCCCTTTGTGACATGGGCTGAGCCGGGTCGGGTTCGAAGAACAGACACCCCGGAAAACCCTGCCACTGTTAATTGAAAACTGAGACTTTAAGGTCTAAGGACATATAGTACTGTTCAAAAACCCCAGTTTTGAAAAACCCCTGAAACATAAATCTTAACCCTCCTTAGGAATTTTGTTTCTAATTTGAGGTTTTTAATTTCCTATTTTGGTTTATTTGTCATAAGCTAATTCTTTCCTGACTATTTATCTAGAAATGTTAATGAATTTTCTTTTTCTTTTTCAGACGATATTTTGAATTCTAGTATTCATAGCTCGAAGCCAGCTGCCAAACAATGGTGAGTTAGAAATTGTAGTATTTTGATACATTAAAACACATATAAACTCACTATTCCGTGGTTGTAGTTTCTTAGTTATCCTTCTAAGCCATTTCTGTGTTAGTATTGTTTATGATCTGTCATCTATTTTAACTTTTGATGGAATTTTGAGAAGGCTGTTTATTGGAATTTCACGTTGAATTGCAGTCAGATATAAGAAAATGGTTCATGAAGCAACATGATAAGGGCACTGGGAATGGGAATGCATCAAAGACTGCGAAGCCCTCTGGAGTTGAGAAGCCTATTGTCATTCCTCAGCCTGAAAAATCGGTTTGTTTATTTTAAATGTGACTCTTTTGGTTATAGAAGCTTACTTTTATCACGAATAGAAAGTCCAAGTGGATTCAATTTTGTTGAAGAAAAATAAATTAGCAATCTAGAATGATTTCCAACTGTAGATTTGTAAAGCATTTTATCTTGTTTTTGAAAATTAATTGATATTTTATATTTCAGTATCTAGTGCTGTTCAACTTGTTGCTTAGGAAGCAGATGGGAAAGATAAGGAAAAACAGACTGAAATATAACAGCGATTTAATAGACGCTAGCAGATGTGAAATGTGGTGATGTAGGCAACTAAATGTGAACACGGAATTGGCAAAGTCGAACCAACATTCATCTCTTTCTTTGTTTTGATATTTTGTTTTAGATTTCTCCCTTTTTTTATCAGCAATTAGAAACAGAAAAATTAGACTGGCATTTTACGTTTATTTTGGTTCCCAGGTACAAGAATCCCAAGAAAGTTCTGGCAGAAGGAAAACCAGCAAATATTTTTCTCAAGATAAACAAAATGTGAAAGATGAGATGAAAGTTGAGGAGGTTTCAACAAAAAGAAAGGCCCAAAGGGGTATTGGGGAGTCGGACAGTGATGTTAAACCCCCACCTGGGAAAAAAGTTCACAAAGTTGAGGATGACGATGATGATGAAGATTTTGTCATGCCTTCTAGGAGGGTATCAGTTGATGCCACCCGGAGCAAGAAATTGAAAAGTGGGGTGGGTAAGGGAGTTGCTCAAAAGCTTACTGATGAAAGTGACGAAGATGACGCTGGAAAAGCAAAATCTAATCTCAAACCTGCTGGTAGGGGGCGTGGAGGGAAAAATGCTTCAACCACTTTAACTACTACCGCAGACATGGATGCTGATGGAAGTGATAAAGAGGATGTTGATGATAAAGATACCAAATCTACCAAATCTGGTGGACGAGGCCGTGGTGGAAGAGGCACCCCAGCAGGTGGAAGAGGCCGAGGCGGTGGAGGACGGGGCGGATTTATGAATTTTGGAGAAAGGAAAGATCCTCCTCACAAAGGAGAAAAGGTATTAACATTCTGAAATCTGGATTATATGTGTAAAATGGCACTTGTTGACATCGACTGTTCTTCTTGCATGTCAGGAAGTCCCTGAAGGTGCTTCTGATTGTTTAGCTGGTTTGACTTTTGTGATTAGTGGAACACTTGACAGGTAATCCTTTGAATATTAAGGAGTTTGTAAATACAGTGCATGTACGATCAACATATGCATGCACACAAGCTCGCCTTCAAACTATATATAGGTGTATGTATGCACAAATGCATATACTTATACTTGGGCTTACATTTAACCACAAAACTATGCTTGGGCTTGTCTATATTTGAGTAATCTACTATACTGTTATGGCTTATGTGTTGCTTCGTTTTGGAAGCACAATTTGGGATTATTATTTTCTTGATATTTTTCATGCATGGTGCTTAGATATTTCTCATATTCGGTTTAATCTACCTTTTAACCTTGTCACGTTCTTCCAGTTTGGAAAGAGAAGAAGCTGAGGACTTGATTAAACGCTATGGTGGTCGTGTTACGGGATCTGTCAGCAAAAAGACGGTGATTATTTTGATTTGCATACCATTCTTCATTCTTAGGCTTGGCCTTATTCTGCTAGCATATTACTGATGTAGTTTCTTGCAGAATTTTCTCCTGTGTGATGAAGATATTGGTGGACGGAAATCTGCCAAGGCTAAAGAACTTGGGTTTGTTTTTATGTTTTTATTTGACTTGTGGTGTTTTATGTTAGCATTATTTCCTTGGTTCCCTAATTCTCATATCTTTATTCATATTTTCACCTGGATTGCTTTTTATAGCACTAAATTTCTTACGGAGGACGGTTTATTTGATATGATTCGTGCATCAAATAAATCGAAAATAAGCATACAAGATTCAAAGAAGCCACTGGATAAGGTTGCTCCATCTCCTCCAAAGAAGAGTCCTCAAAAGCCGGAAACAGAGAGTATGTGTTCCCTTAACCACTATTTTTTTTCATGCGATGTTTTCATAATGCTGCTTTTGTGAGGGTTCGTTGTACTGACATGGTTATTTGGATGGGCAAATTGATACTCTGTTCGACAGTAGCTTTTTCCATTTGGATAGAGGCTTGGTTTAAGCTTTTAAAGTGTGTTTCTGATTGACTGTTAAAACTGTAAAATATTATTGACGCAGGATACAATAGGAGAATTGTAGGAGAAGGGGAAAGGGAGAGAGGAAGAGAAAGGATGGGGAAAAGAGAGAAGAAGAGGGAGAGAACATAGAGAAATAGGGGAAGAATATCGATTTATTTTATTATCAAAGGTCCCTGCAATTACATTGCATAGACTGCTTTATATAGGATTTTCAAGACCCTATTCTAAGTAAGAAAATATTATGAAAGGTACTAAATCAAACACTAATAACGTTTCCTAAAATACGCATTAAAATTGAAAACTAATTATAATAATATCCTTTCTAATTCTCCATCATTTCTTCCCGGTTGAGAGAACTTGACTCCGATGAGGTAGACTGCGACGTCTTGACCATGGAGGGCGATCTTTTATCCTCACCAAATAACGATACCATCTATATACAATTGAA
Organism: Fraxinus platypoda; assembly: GCA_903798405.1. Taxonomy (NCBI): domain Eukaryota; kingdom Viridiplantae; phylum Streptophyta; class Magnoliopsida; order Lamiales; family Oleaceae; genus Fraxinus; species Fraxinus platypoda. The sequence goes on along the minus strand of CAIGRT010218833.1, from coordinate 5,507 downwards.
TTTGAAAAACATTCTCATGACTTGACCAAGGGGGATGGTCTTTTCTTTTAACCAAGCAGCGATAAGGAACTTCAAGAAGCAACATCACATACAATTCATCTACAAAAGTTACTACAAAATTATTCTAGTTTGATTTTTCTGTCAAAAACTCCTTTGCTTGCGTATCAAATAAAGTTCTTTTTTTTTGCTGGATTAAATCTTCACACATTCCTTGACTTGAATTGTTGTTCTTATTTGTATTGCTAAGATGATAAATAATTTATTGTTCATATCAACTAACTATCCCAATTGGATATCGAATAATTAAATTTATTCACATTCGACTCACTTAGCTGATAGGATATAGCTAGCTGAGTCAAATCTTTACACGTTCCTGTGGCTTGATTGGTTGTTCTTATTGGTATTGTTACGATGATAAACATTTTATTCTTCCTATTAAAAAATTCACCTTCGACTCACTTATCTGATAGGATATAGCCGTCGTCAATGACCACAATTAGTGCATATGGTGGATTTACTGTTCTTTTGGTAGGCTGTTGAGTTTATGGCTATATGTTGTTTGATGTTCAACTGATATATAGGCTGCACTGTTTTCTTAGCCTCAGTTTGGTACGAATTAAAGTCAAAGTCAACAATTCATTTTAACCACATATTTCATAGGTCACATAGCTTTTCAACCACACATTTCATCAATTTATATCAAAATCTACTAAAAATCTAATTTTAATCCCAACCAAATAGGGGCTTAATTTGATTTTAGTTGAAGAAATCAGCTGGTAGGCAATGGACCATGTTTCCATTTATCAAGATTATCCTCATTTTCTCCTTTTAAATTAATTAGAGAGTATCTTCTTTTTTACGTTTTGCTCGTTCATCGATTTTAATTTCTGATTGCTACCCATTTTTTTTTATCTTGTGATGTTTCTAGTAGTGTGCAAAATAGGCGTATAGCTATTCTTGCTCACAGTGTTACAGTAGAAATCATGCTCTGTTGGGACCCATTTTCTTCTTCTGCCTTCTTTTGGTTTGAATAAAGTTTACCAGAGGAAATTGTCAGCTTTTTTGGATTGCTAAAGCTGTTTATAGTTTAGATATCTCACCTTATATGTTACAGGAGCATGAATGATATGTGAGCTGAAACACTTGCATGTTTTTTCTTTTGCTAATGTTGCTTTAGCTGTTGTTTGGTTAATATGTATGAGTCTCTTGTCAGGAGTGATGCATCAAATACATTTCTGGTGGAAGTTGAAGTTTTAATTTCTTATGGTTTCAAAAATGGTTTTCAACTGAGTCCCACCACGAAAAGATAAGACAATGTATATGGAGAAACAAATTGTGAACCTAAATCCATATGAGTTGTGCTCAATTTGATTGTTTGTGACTACGTGGGCATCATCACATACAGTAGTACTCATTTGCCCATATATGATTATGCAAGTTTAAATGAACTATAAACATTTTCATGCCCCCTTTTTTTTTTTGCTGCATCTTTGTCATAAAGACTCGTGTGGTCTGGTTGATCTTGTTCATTGTATGTATATCTTCTTTGCCTTTTTTGTTAATTATCAAAGCCTCACTGTTGTTCCTCATAGCTATATTATAATTGATAGTAAATACGTGGTTTTCCCAACAGGATGGAAAGTTACAACATTATTACTTCTCATTTATGGTTATCACTCTGGATATGTTTTATAATTGTTGGGCTTTAATTTTAAAAATTGTTGTTACTTGTTCTCTAGAACGAGTCGGTCAAAATGTTGCAACAAGCGTAGTTGTAAAAGGTTTGCCTCCAGCTGCCTCCTTGCCCAAGCGAAAAGATCAACCTACAACTCAGTCTGGGTTGCCATGGACCGAAAAACATAGACCAAAGGTTCCAACTGATATTGTTGGGAATCAGTCAGTGGTATGTTTGTTGAGTGCTGCCATCCTAGCTTTAATTTCTAAAGATATCCCTCTATGCAAAGATGTCTTTATCTGAGAATGCTTTACTAGTAATAGCTGGTTAAATGCAGGTGAAGCAGCTTCATGATTGGCTGTCAGACTGGAATAAGAAATTCCTTAATACTGGTCAAAATGGAAAGGGGAAGAAACAGAATGATTCAGGTGCTAAAAAGGCTGTACTACTAAGTGGTAACCCTGGCATAGGGAAGACTACATCAGCTAAATTGGTTAGTCAGATGCTTGGTTTCCGGACAATTGAGGTGAAGCTCAGTGATCTTCCAGTTGTTTCCATTTCTTTCAGATCTTTTAGATCATCAGTTCATCCAGTAATGTAATTTTTTTGGTTTTGTCTTTAGTATTAATAACTACATTCATTTTACATAGGTTAATGCTAGCGACAGTCGTGGGAAGGCTGATGCTAAAATTGAGAAAGGAATTGGTGGAAGCACTTCTAACTCTATAAAAGAACTTGTTAGCAATGAAGCCCTAAGTCTTAACATGGAACGGTTAGTCTTTACTCTTTCGTGATGCTTGCTTCGGAGAGTTACATGAATGAATTCTTAATTGCTTATTACTTTTGCAGCTCTCAACGCCCAAAAACAGTTCTTATTATGGACGAGGTTGATGGTATGTCTGCAGGAGATAGAGGTGGAGTGGCTGATCTTATTGCCAGCATTAAGATCTCCAAAATTCCTATAATCTGCGTATGTAATGATCGCTACAGTCAGAAGCTAAAGAGTCTCGTGAGCTACTGCCTACTTCTAAACTTCCGGAAACCAACAAAGCAGCAGGTCCTTTTGATTTATTTTGTCTTATATTTACATGCTAAATAAAAGTAAAAGAATGTTTGCATCCATTTTAAATTCTAATAGATCAGATTTGTAGTTCATAACATGATGTATGACTGTTTTGGGGATGGAGTTGATGGGGTAGATGTGGGTATTGTGAGCTTGGCCAGAAATTTTTTTCCACTGACATTGAAGTTAGTTTCCTGCGAGGGACATGTGTACATTTTTATGTTGTTTTAAGAAAGTTCGCTTAATAAATTATGAAGTTGAGAGTATAATAGATATCAAATTGTCTATTTTAGCATAGTTTATAAACATTCTATTGTAACTGAAGGTAAATTTCTTGATCTCCCTATCTCAGAAGTTCGGCCATTTATATAGACATGTCGTGTGTCAATAGCACCCACAGAGTCACAATTAGAACGTCAGATAATTATAGAATTGTGCTTATATTGCTGCTTCAGATTTCAGTGATAATTCGGTTTGTAAGAGAGTATTGTTCATTAATTGTTTTTCTAGCAAGAGAGGATGCAACAAAACTGGCCGTGCATTTTGGTCCTATAAGTCCTCCAATCGTCATTATTGGCTGGAAAATGTGATTCATAGTAGTTGGTCTCTATTTGGCGCTGAGCTCTGGTTTGTGTATAGCTATAATCTGCTTATGTTATAAACTTGTGCATGACCCCTACCGAGGCAATATAACAAACTGGTTAAAACTGGAAATTTTTATGGAGGATTTAGATGCTGTTTTAGTTGAAAATTTTAATTCACAACAAAAAAATATACGAACTTGTTCTAAAAATCTTCTCCCAGCTCCCCAAATCTGTTGTGTGTGCATCTATTTTTGATGAACATAGTAACAAAATAGCAAAATGAAATGGCAATTGTTGCTTGTTACTTTGTACAATTGACTTGATTAACATTTTGACAAAACTATTATGCCAATTATAGATGGGGAAAAGGTTATCGCAGATAGCCAAGCAAGAAGGACTTGAAGTTAATGAGGTACTCTCTCTCAAAAACACTTTTTTTCTGTCAAATAAAGGTATTGCTCTTTCTGTGACTTTCACGGCAATCTTAATTCTTATATCTAGCTGGAGTTCACATGGAATTGATAGTTGCATCTTTGATTGGATGTGATATAACTAAGGTGGAGATTCTTTGTAACCAGTTATATGGTTATGAGGACCTAAACTTGTATAAGTTTGAAAATATCTATTCATAGTATTTTTTCATTAAATGAGACTAGTCTGATCTTCACTCACAGATACCTCCATTTTGCACATTAATGTTTTACCTTTCTTGCAAGTGAAAAGTGTAATATAGAAGCCACAACTAATTAGCATCTGACGCATTTTGGCTAATTGATGAAGTATTTTATTCTTCCCAGACAAATAATTCGATTTTGATCTATTCTCTGCTGACTTTTATATAAAGATATGAGCCTAGAGGCAGAAAGGAAATGATAAATACTCAAACTGATCATCTATGTTTCTGGCTCCCCAAAAGAAGAAAAGCTATTATTCTATTACTAGCAGGATGTGGAAAAGGTACCATAGGCTATATGGAATTAGATCCGTCGCATAATTTAAATTGGAAACTTTTTCATTGCCTATAGGCTGGAAGACATGCCGCTATCTATATGAAATAAAATTTAACACTGCCTTTGTATGGAGTTAGATTTGCCTACAAAACCTGGTAAAGATACTGTAATGCAAGTACCATGATTTAACACTTGCTTTAAATGGAGATCCCAAGCTGACCAACATTTTCCTGATTGGTTCTGAGTTCATCTTGTAATGCTCTACATAATAATTATTTATTTTTTTGCATCGCACCATGTATGATCTGGAGTACTTTAGCTCTAAGCATATGAACATTTTGTTGCACGAGACTTGGTCTTATATGTTTGAATTATTGTATGTTTTTTGGTACTAATGTTTATTTGTACTAAAATATAGATTACGCAAGTGTGTCGATGCTCACATCCGTGGGAAACTATTTTATAATTAATTTTATCTAAATATTTATGTGTTATTCGAAGTAGTATATATTTTGAAATTCTTGCATTTTATAGCTTATATCTTTTCTACATCTGAGCATACCTACGATATTTCTATATGTATTATATCATTTTCATTTCTATTATTCTTTCTTTTCTTCTGTTTACCTCTGTTTTGTGATTGTCTATCTAGGGATCTGCTGAGATGATGTTTTGTTTCTAATCATAGATTGCACTTGAGGAACTGGCAGAGAGAGTTAATGGAGACATGCGTATGGCCCTGAACCAACTGCAGTATATGAGTCTCTCCATGTCTGTCATCAAATTTGATGACATTAAACGCCGCCTTCAAAGCAGTTCAAAGGATGAAGATATATCACCCTTTACAGCTGTTGATAAGTATGTCTCACATCAATCTTTGTTTAGTCTCTTAAATACTAATTGTGTGTTTCTCTATTCATCCTTTGTTCTAGCTATGCTATTTTCATGTGGGATAGTCTTTTTACCTCCCTTTTGTTCCTTGTCAGTGGTTCTAATTTCTTTGATAGATTGACTTCTGATTCATTACTGGCGAATATGGTAGTGATGGCAAAAAAACCGGCAAACCCGTTACCCGCGGGATTACCTGCTTAATCGGGTATTTGGGTCGGGGACGGGGCAGGTACGAGTAACAAGTACCCCGCCCCGCCCCTTTCCGTTTAATTTTTTTTCTTTTATATTAGAATGCAATACTTTAAATGGAAAACTCTTAACACAATTTCATTAGTTCTAATAGA
>CAIGRT010218831.1:3081-16127 GCA_903798405.1 Fraxinus platypoda | reverse complement strand
TTAGATGAACATATTGTGTTGACTAAAGATGGGGATGCTCAACGCTTCCTTGTTCGTTGGGTTGATCGGTCTGAGTCTGATTGCACATGAATTACTAGAGAGATACTACAGCAGTTTGACCCAGACTTATTGGAGCTCTATCAGAATCAGTAGGATCTTCCTTTGGCCAATTCTCCTTCCACGCATCCATGTGACATTGGTGGGGACACCAGATTCAGACCACCACTGACACACTTTTATGGACGTCGAAAGAAGCTCGTCCAACCCCTTAGTTTATTGTTGGGCGATTGATTGCAGCCTATTTCTGCCTTATCCACTCGACGGGTCGATTTTTTCTTCCACTCCGGGAGAGTTGATGCGGACATCGTTGAGACACCATCGAGATCATGATTTATTTTTATTTTTATCGTTATTAGACTTTATTATTTATGTTTCGTATTATTGAGCTTTTAGTAGTGGGTTGGCCCAAACCCTTAAAGTTAGGTTTTTTTTTTTCTGATATTTATTGGGTTTTCATTGTAGTTGAATTCAGTTAATAATTGAATAAAAATACGATTGGCGGCTGCCACGTTTTCTTTCCCCTTGTTCTTCTTCACGGTTCTTCCCCTGCCTTCTCTTCTTCTTCTTCTTCTTCTTCTTCTTCTTCTTTCCATCCCATTGATTCTACATCAATTCATGAACCATATCCTCTTTCTTCAACACATTCCGAGGTTACATGAGTGTCATTTGATCATTAACGTTGAAATAGACATTTTTTGTTAGAGACATGAGTGTCACTACTTTAGAAAGTTGTAGATATGGGTGGAACAAATGATAAGTTGGGAATATAGGTACCACGCTTATGGAAGGTCGGGAATCCTAATGGAATTTATCCCCAAAATTATCGATGAGAAGTTGTGAGAGGAAATAAAGTCTCTAAAACCCCTTTGCCCTATGCATAGACCTCTAGATTCCTCCACTTTTATTTAGTCATTGATATGTTCTTTCAGTTAAAGCGGTTTCTTTCTTTAATGGCCCTATTAAAGCAAGGTTTGATACCAACATGATAACATACTTTAATCAGTACTTATACTATCTTTAATTCTCAATGCCATTGGTTAATTATGAAACATGGAGATGTCAATCTTTTATATGCTAAAAATAAAGTTAAGTTTCTTTCTTTAAATTCATTTGTGCAAAAGTTGGGCAAAGCAAGTCTTCTTGTGCATTATCAGATTTTGCATATCGAATCATAAGCCATTATAGTTTATAATTAAATTATTTGTCAAATAAAGTTGGATTTTTAAAGGTGATGTTTGATCATTTTAACTTATAATTTTGTAGGAAAAGGGGAAAAGAAAAGTTCGTGTACGATTATATGAAAGAAAAAATTGTAGCGCTTTTTGACTTTAATTTGGACCACCGGAGAACGAGTGAATCCAATAGACGAACATATCTTTTGTGTGAGATAACATTTAACTTTCATAATGATAAAGATGTTGGTACTCGTAAATCATAATCCCTTTTTCATTTCACAATCTTATCTTTTTTGTTGAAACAACGTTAGGTAGACGTCGAGCCAATCTATATATAGTAAATTATGAAATGTTTGGATTTGATTGGAAGGAAAAGGAAACATACGTGTTCATTGATTTAGAGTTTGGATTTCTCATTAAAAGGGAAAACAAAGTGAAGAAAAAATATCTTTTGCTTTTGCCCATGTTACTTTAGTTCAAATTGGAAAGACACTTGTCAATGTTTTAGAAGGTAATGTCCTCACAAAATAATGTTGTTTGTGGATCAAATTCTCCCTTTTTTCTTCTTACATCCTTAGCAAAACCAAAAGAGATGAAATAATTGAACTTTTATTCATTTAGCCCTCACCCTCACCCCACCCTTATTCATTGCCTCTGAACTTTCTATAAAGTGATCAGCCACAATACTTAGGAATGAAGATTCAGCATGTTTAGCCACGAATATAAAATAATAGTTACATTACTGTTAAAATAAGTAACTTTTATTTGTAAAATAAAAAGTTGCTAATTGGTTGTTATTTTACAAGGATATGATCACTATAGAATGGCTCCAAATTAGATCACCTCTTAGCCCCAAGGTAATTTCTAAGTAGGGACCGTATGTTAATTAACCTGATAGTAAAGATTAATTAGTGATGATAAAAGCTAAAAACAATGATGATATGAGCAAAAAGTAGGTCAATTTATGTAATAAACATGTTTGATTAGCCACTAGTGGGAGATTAAATTCCAAAAAATTTTTGCCAAGGAATAGAAATTATTGACAAAAAAAAAAGGAAAAAAAAAAATGGGGGTGAGTGACAGATTGGTTTTAGTGATATGATATGCCCAATCATCAAAGAGTGATTGAAAGTTTGAATCCCACATGAGGCAAAAAAGGGACATCAAGTGGGCCATTCCAGTTTTTTTGGAGGAGAGTACTGGTAATTTTTACAATAATAGAGTCTTCGTGAACAGCTTTATTGATTTAGACTATTCAATGTCACCCACACACATAACCCAAACAAAAATCTTGTTTAGATACACTAGGAAAAATCATTGTGCTTGGTTCTACGAATTAAGGCAATATATACTGCAAGTAGTGATGCAAATTCTTGAAAAAATAGTCAAATTCAAAGATCTGGGTTGAGATTCTATTGAATCACTTTATTTAAAAATTTAGACAATTATGTAATGTTATATTTATATCATTAAATATTGTTTTTACAGTGTTTAGAAGCGATTTTCTTTTCCCACGATTTCATAATATGTTGAAGTACTTGTCTTCAATACTTAGCCCCTCTTTGATACTCTTTATTTTAATTTAATTTATTTTCCATACNAATATTGTTTTTACAGTGTTTAGAAGCGATTTTCTTTTCCCACGATTTCATAATATGTTGAAGTACTTGTCTTCAATACTTAGCCCCTCTTTGATACTCTTTATTTTAATTTAATTTATTTTCCATACCCATTTTCAATCATAGATTTAAACAATAAAATATTTTATACGTAAATCTAAAATTTTTCTCTATTTTTAACTACATATTTTTCGAAAAATATTATTCAAAACATTTTTAAAAAATAAAATAAAATTAAAGACCACCAAACATGAGCTTAATATAGTACAATAAAGTTTAAGAATAATGTCTCCTAGTGACAAGACTCAATTGAAATTCATTAACATATATTTTTTGGGATATGGGCTATCAAATCTTCTGATTTTGATAATTAAGCGTCGTTTGACTTCAATTATTTTACTTTACTTTATAATGAGTGGAATATTAATTTTTTGAAAAAACGTATGGTAAAAAAAGAAAGATAAATTTTTGGGTCTACGTATAATATTATTTTATTGAAAAATGTGTGTTTGATAAGAAGAGAAAGAAAAATAAATTATAATTTAATGAAAAATAATGGGGACAGGTGGGCTAATATTTATGAATTTAGCCCTTGTTTGTCTACCATTATTGGGTTGAAAATGGTGTAATGAACAGTATCTTTTGGAGAATATGTGGTCGAAATTTAAAGTAACTTCATTGGTTTATGTGTANTCCACAAGCGAGGGCAAAATGGTCCAAAATAACTCTGCGGCATTATCAATGTTATCTCCATTTGACAAAAGTATTGACTTGTTTCCAAATTTCAATTTAGAGCTTGTTTGTCTTTTATTATTGGGAGAAAATTAGTGTAATGAATAGTATTTTTTGGAGAATGTGTGGTTGAAAATTAAAGTAACTTTATTGGTTTGTGTGTAGAATATTTTATTGGGTGAATGTGTGGTGAAGATTGTTTATGTAAAAAACAATTTTTTGGATAATGAGATTAGGTTAGTCAGAAGTGGAATGAAGGCTAGATCTGATGGTTTTCCATGTATATATTAATGGTTCAACATTGCCATATCGTGTCCCTATTGAGAAGATTGTATCAGAAAAAAGTAGAGAAAATTTGATTTGCTCAGAAGAGAAATCTAGCAGTTGGGTAGGGGGCACTGTTGATGTGTACTATGTCTTTGGTGAGACCTATCATTTTGGGGTACCATAAACCTAAGATAGGTTTCTGCACAAAAGATCAAAATTTATCAGATGATAAAAGCATCTATACTTAATGTCTCTTTGTTAAGGACATTTTGGAAGCAAAGTCTGATTTGGCTGAATTCTGCAGAATATGGCACTGTTTGGGGTCCCTAATATGGACTGTCCAGGGAATCACCATTGATTTGGACTTTGTTTAGTAATTTTTCATAAGAAATTAGTTTTACCATAATTTGTTGCAATTAGCTTCTAATTTTATGGGTTTTGTTTGCTTTTATAAAGGGTTAAACAACTTTTGATTCTCATGTTAAAATATATGCTTATTGGCATAAAAATCGCAACTAAATAATGTCAATTAAACAAGTAGTAAAGTGAATCTAAATGGATTGAATTATCTTTTCGAATAGACTACTTTATACGAATTTCAATTTAAATATATTTACCCCGTATTTGATGAAATCAAAGTTCTGGGCAAAGTTTTGATTAAAACTAATATTAGCTAAGAAAAGTAAAGATAATTAAATGAAGGTATTTTCTTTAGATTATAGATAACTTAGATTAAACTATCAAATATGATGGTTAAGTATTGCGTCTATCGATTTCACGATAGTTATCACTTTTAATCTCATCTCTCAAGTTTATTTCCTAAAGTTGTACTCGGTCAAATTCATTAATTGAAATTATTTTACCCTCGAGTTCGAATCAATCATATTTATTAATTGAGGCGACTTAATATATTTGTATGTAAATTTGAATAAACATTAAGTAAACAAATTAGATCACATAGAAATTTAATTAAATAATAGTAAAAGTGTATATCTACCTTTTATGTAATTGTCAAATTTTACTACATAATATAAATTTATAACTCGTTTCTCGATTTGTTATAATTCACAAATAATTAATTAATGATTAAGTAATTCAAGCATTAAGAAAAGAAGTAAAATCAATATTAACTATGCAAATCTTAAAAATTGAAATTAAAATTTCAAATCTTGGTTTATATAGTTTGTCCCAACTAATGATTTAGTTAGTCATCACAAAGGAAGAAAAAAAAATGAAAAAAAAAATTTATTGGAATAAATCACCAAGTTTTGAAAAACAAGAAAAAGATGAAAATCTTGCGTTAAGAATCCACGTCTTCACCTCGAAGTCTTGAAACCCTCTCTAACTCTCTTTTCTCTTCTATTTTTTTCCTCCTTAACTCAACCTAAAATATGTCTTTATATAGTGTCTAAATCGTCTCGAAAATCATGTACATAAAAGGACCAAAATATCGCCAGATTAAACTAAGTATAGAAAACTTATTGACAGGACGAACTGCTGGTCGATCGCGGTTTGCATACCATAGCAAACCGCCATCCAAGGTGACCATACCAAAGTTTTACTTTTGTATTTTGGTCCCTGCGTCAAATTTCTTGTACGTTCTTGATCCTTTTCAATTCAAATCTTCAACAGCTTAGACAGATCCTAAAAGCTTCCACTGGGTCTCCGCATTTCCTTAGTCATCAAAGATTGGTCCTTCTCAAGTTTTAGAAGTAAGAAAATGAGTCTCCAAACTTCTCAAAAGTTGAATTTCACTCTCAAAACTTTTGAAATTCCTCAAGTTAATCTCTTAATGCTTCTCATTGGTCCCTTAACATCTAGTTAGTCTTCAGTTACTTCAAATCAACTCCAATAAAGCTAAAAATATCTTCTTTTTTGCTCGAAGTACCTATTAATCTGAATTATACCTATGATGAGAATATTTACACTAAATTGAGTAGTGATCCTCGTAATTTGAAAATGTATATCAAGTTTATAAATCAAAATAATCGGGAAAAATATACTTATCATTGTTCTCATTATTTGAACTTTGGACTTTAATATACGTTGTTATTGTGATATATAATTATGGAAATGATAACAAATATATAAGACACTTAAATTTTGGCGGGATAGTAACTATTTCCTTCCAATTAAATCACATGTTAACGGATAATGTTATCTAGCAGCAGTTTAAGTGGTCACACTTAATATGTCCAATTAAATGAATTATTTAGCTTTGTATTTAAATGAATTTATCGTTTATTGTCATCTATTGTCACTTAGATTGGTGCTAAGAACTAGTGGAGTTGAATATCATTACTCTTTTTAATACAACAATTCTACTTCTAAGTTTATTAGTGCATTAAACACAAGCATGTTTTGGTATCTCTTGTGAGGATAAACTTAACAAGTGGAAGAGTTGAATTAGTGCTCGAGAAGAAGAAATAGAATATCAATTCTTATTATTTAGTTTCATCCAATACTCTCTACCTGCCCTAAACGTCCTCATTTTACACCATATATAAAATTTTAGAAGTAATACAATATTTCCACTGCTTATTGTGGGACAGAAGACAAGACACAAACATGGAAATCTTGAATACTTTTTCCATTTTATTTTCTTGCAGATCCACTGTGGGCAAATCAGGAACCAGAAACCCAAAAAAAAAAACCTTCAAAAATATGGGTTTTCTTCAGAATTTTGGGATTTCTTTAGTTATTTCTTTGCAAATACCAAAACATTTAGATGAGGAAGAATAGAACAAAATTTTGTAGCATGAAGTAAGCGGGGTTTGCGGATCCTGTCTTGAGGCCAAACTAAAAGAGAGTATGAGATCCATAGCATCTTTATCTAACTTTATCTTATTCTATTTAGTATAAAAATTCAAATCAAGAACTGGGTTTTGTTTGCTTTAAAGATGGATCAAGACATTGTAATAAGCTAAACAATTCAAGAAATTAACTTATAAGTCACTAACAAATAAAGTAAAAGCAATGAAAATTGAAAAAGAAGCTTCCTTTAATTCATTCAATTTGATCAGCACATCTGAAAATGTCCCCATCTCTCCCTTTCCCTTTCCCTTTCCCTGCCCCCAGCATTCTTAGTTTATAGACTAGCTTAACAAAGATATATTTTTAAATTTTTTTCTTTCCAAATGAATGTAGAAAATAAGTAAAAGTAAAAGAAAATAAGCTGCCTAATTTTCTAGTACCGCAAAAAACATTCATACAACAATACAATTATAGTGTTTAAGAAGCCTATTAGCTTCTCTAAGACCACTATAGTAAGCTCCATGAGTGGTTGAGTAGTGTGTTCTGTGTGTTGCTTCTCCTGCAAATAGAATTTGCAGTGGGGAGGACGACGACAATGAATCAGAACAAGTAGTGCCGGCTTTTGGTAACGGCTCGGCCAGAGTATCCAAATCGTCGCCACTTGATCCGACTGCCACATAACTATATGATCCCAAGAAGAGAGGATCAGTACCCCATTTAGTCCTGAAAACTTTATCAAATTTTGGTTGAGGAATTCCTGCAGAATTACATAAGTTGTGGGATAACAAGTTGGAGACAGTTGTTGAAACCCCATTTAGAATCTCTTCATCATTGAGGGATTCAAGTTGTAGGGCTTCGTTGCCTGCAAACCATGATAACAAGACTCTTGAATTGCTGTAAATTGGAGATATAGAAGCTGTTCTCCTGATCCACCATGGGATTTTTGGGTGCCTTAAATTGGAATCTGTTTGATGAAAAACCATTTGCAAGAATGGAAATTTTGTGTTGCAACCATTGACTTCCTGATCATCATCTGAGTTACTTAGTTGCAAAAACAGTTTATCAACAACACCATAGCCCAGCCTTGAAATTGCTCCAGTCTTGAAACTAGGTAGTGGGGGGCTAAACAAACCGGAATCATGTTGAATTCCGTGCTTAAGAACTCCAAGTGAAACTGTGACAATTACATGATCAGCATACATTGTTGATCCATCGGAAAAATGTAGCTTAACTGGCCATCCATTGGTGATCTCCCCGTTCTTCTTCGTCTCAAGCTGCCATTCGATTTTCACCACTTTCCGGCCTAATTGGATCAAACCGGCTGGTAATACAGAAACCAGTGATTGAATCACACTCAAGTAACCTTTTGAAATAGTTATTTCTTCACCAGGAAACATCTTGTACTCACTTTCTGCATTGTAATCAAGACTGTGCAAGTTATCGGCCGATGTATAAGTCCTTTGTGTGTATTCATGCATCGCAAAAATGGCTTCTTGGAGTGATTTTCCACTCCAATTGCCAAATCCGTTGACAGCAAGCTTCTCGTCTTTAGTTAGGCTCCAATAAGCATCGAGGCCTTGCTGGAGAAAAGAACCAACACTGAGATCTCCAGCAGATTTGGCTGCAGCTTGCTTCAAACGCGCAACGATTTCACAATCTTCGTTAATCACTTTCCCTTGAGCTAAATCCATCAGATTCTTGAAAAGGCTAGAAATAGACTCAACAAATGATAGATTAAGCTCATACCCTCCTTCAGCTATGGTCAAAGGATCCTCCAAATTTCCATCCATACATTCCCATGGCTGCTCAGATTCCAATGAACTGATTTCTTGAGCAATTTTGTAAATTGGGCTACCACCAATTCCATGGATCCAAGTAGCTCCAAGCTCAATCCTGTCGCCACAAAATTCAGAAGTGTTAATCCTGCCACCAATTCTTGTTCCACCCTCCACAACCAAAAGCTCGAAAAGTTCTTTTGTGCCGGAAGCTGTGTGGAGCTTGTTAGCAGCAGTTAATCCAGCCATTCCTGCACCAACTATCACAATTCTGGGCTTTTTGGACACCATTTTTGTTATCACTGTCACACAATTAGGCTATGAGATATATATATTTGAAAGTGAACAATGAACGCAATTGTGTTTTGTGTATGAGCTTTGTGAGGTGAGAATGAATTACTGGAGAGGATATATAAGGGTGTACTTGGTGTAGTTTACACCTCGAAGGCATCTTTTTTATTTTTTTCTTGTTTTCTTCCATAGTTTATTTAGCTAATAAAGACATGGCTTTACTTTTCTTGAAACTCTACTTGTACCCCAATGCAGTAATATATGTAATGACACTCCCAAAACCCTTTTTTTTTTTTTCTGCTTCAGTAAATCTCACTGTCATCTATTAAATATACTTATACTCACATGTGTATGTATGTGTATATATATAATTACTCGTGTGGGTGGAGTGGGAGGGGAGGGGTTTAGGATAATATTGTAGCCAATAAACCAAAGAACAATAATAGGTTGATGATGCCCGTCACCAACCTTTCACATGTGAACCGGTAAACGACGGCCCACCAAACTGAACACTCTGAATGGTCCTTATTAGTCAATGAGCTTGCAATGAATCTACCACTTCAAATTGGTAATCCTTACTCAAAACTAAATGATACCGTTGTAAAGACTTGGTTTTTAGTCCGAATCTATCAACGAAAATAACAATAAAATATTCATAGTTGTTCAATGACGATTCATAGTATTTTGCTACGGTAATATTTCGACGATAAATAGTGGTACCAATGGAATTTGTAGCATCGGTGAGCGATTGAATTTTTCATTTTGATATTGCATAATTGGGTAGTAAGGTGTGTGTGTGTGTATATCTTTGTTATACGATATGTTCTAGGTAATTATAATGTCATCGACATTATTCACAAACCCTAATGGGACGAAACATCTTAATGCCCACCTGACAAGTATAAATTCGCACTCACGTAACCAGGAGATTAAGTGGACAATATTCACGTGATCGTACAATTAGAGAGTCGTGCAACTCATCGAGCATGGAAGGATACATATATAGGTGACATACATATCTAGTGTAGGACCATAGGACAACATCCCAAAGGTAGTAGTACTGGCAAAACATTAATTAGAAAAGTAGTTATGTTTGCTATGTCAAGTTGATTATATTCCATTTCTTCAAGTGCAACGTCAAGAAATCGTTTGCATTTCATACCCAGACGTTGATTTTGTTTTTGACATGTCCCATGTGTTTTGGACCTATATTGCTCATTGTGATGGCAAATTTTGGAA
Source organism: Fraxinus platypoda (assembly GCA_903798405.1). Classification (NCBI taxonomy): domain Eukaryota; kingdom Viridiplantae; phylum Streptophyta; class Magnoliopsida; order Lamiales; family Oleaceae; genus Fraxinus; species Fraxinus platypoda. The sequence goes on along the minus strand of CAIGRT010218831.1, from coordinate 6,215 downwards.
TTTTCTTCTCTGAATTTCACTCTATCTTTTGCAAAAAGAACCCAATTTAGAAGATAATAACTAGATTATAGTAATTAACCTCGAAATCTATTATATAGTTTCATTCTAATTGCCATTGAACTTTTAGTGAAATTTCAATTTGATCATCCAACCTAAGGTAACACATTTATGTGGAAACATAAGATGCATCAAATTGCTGTATATTCTTAACGTTTACGTAAGACACAACATGGTTTAGACAAATTTAAATTTAATAAACTTACTGAAAGTTCGACAACCAAAAAATTTATATTTACCCCAAAGCCTCTTAGGACCTATTTCGAAATATTTTGAGCATAATAATATTGCATAACACTAAGATGGAAGAAAAAGAAATTAAACGTTGAAACCCTATAATACTGTGTAATAAAACACATTAATCTTGAAATGTTTATGACAATTGATTTAACTCCAAAAAATAAAAGTATGTGCAGTCACCCCCTATAAAAATATTTATATCAAGTACAACTTTTTTTACAAACTAATGTTAAATTATATATAATTAATTAATTTACAATAATTAAACCTTCGTCTTTGTCTAAATCTTCATAGAAGGTGGTGAAGATATTTTGCTTAATGCTTAAATAATACAAGTTGCTTCGAAGGTGGCTCAATAAGATTTCTACATCTTTTTCGAATATATTTATTTATCATTATTTCCCCTTCTTTAATTCCTTTAGTTTTGGTCTAAAAGGATAATATTTTGACATTAACATTATAATAATATGGAGTTAATAAAAATTAGCTTCTAAGTTAAAAGCAAGATAAGCATAAATAATAATAAACACCCATAATTGAGAACTTTTTTGGTAGGGCTCCACTTCAACTTTAATTATTAGTTTAATATTTAACTATAGTGTACATAATCAAGTAGGTTGAGTTTGACCAAACCATGTTAGATTCTTTTAAACTTACTTAGGCCAAGAAATGTAATTAGACATTCGAGGTGTTGAAACATGTTAACCTAAATTTTGAACGACCAAAAAGTGATTTTGAAACTCGAGTTTGACTCAAATTTGATTATGTTGTGATCAAAACTTATCAATTGTGTAGATTTCAATTGACATCAGCAATCTTGAAAACTGGAAAATGGTCGGAAAAGGGGATATTTCCTTTATGATGCTCAAGTCAACTATTGATTTTAGCATTTGCATAAATGCTTGTATATTAATCAAAATTTAGAAACGATAGACTCTGTTGTTTGGAAATTAAACCGAAACATATCATTGCATATTCTCGGAAAAATAAATCAATCGAGAAAGTTAATATGTAATCGAAAAATATTATTAACTTGACATGGCATTGATCGATACATAGAAAAAGGTTAAATAATTAACAATGATGATACACGAATTGACCATGTGAAGAAAGTAAAGAAGCATTGATAATAACTTAATTTACGAGTTATTAATAAGTATCATTACACGCATTATTATACTAATTTGGATCTACCGGAGCATCATTAATATGCATCATTATCAATGCTAAATCAAAAAAAAAAAAGTCAAATTAATTCTTGAGTTCCAATTTCTCCTTGAGCACCCAATCTCTCTCTCTCACACACACATAAACCAAAAATTTCACATAAAAACACACAATTTTCTATCCAATAAATGCATTGAATGGTGTGTTCAACTTCAATGACTAGCAAACAAAGGAAATGAGTCGTCTTGGAACTAAACTAATTCATACTTTTGTCTAAATAGAGCATCTCCAACCCATTCCCTATATTTAAAGAGCATATTTTACAGTTAAGAACGCATTTATAAATTTAGAGAGTTAAAACTTTTAAATATTTCAGCACACTCTTTATATTTATTACTTAATTTTATTACTCTAAAACAATATTTATTGTTTTTCCATATCCATTATTTTTACTTGCATCCCTCCAAATTATTATATTATTTTCTTCCATTGAAAATTGAAATATTTTGAATGTATTTAATTATAGAGGGTGTGCTAAAATATTAATTTAAAGAATTTTTTGGAGTACAATTTTAAGGGTTGACTCTTCAACACAGAGAGCATCTTATGTTTAAAGAATATTTTGAAGAGCATCTCCAAAAAATTCTCAAAACAAAAAATACCCTCCATTTTAAAGAGTCAATGCTTAAAAATAAATTTAAAAAAACTTTCTATTTTAAGTTTTTAAAATAGAGAGTTGATTTAACTCTTCAAATTTAGAGAGTCAGACACACTCTCTATTCTTATGTACAATGATTGCATTTAATACATCACGAATTTCAATACTCTACCATTTAAATTATTCAAATTATATTTACATTGATTGGATATTAACATATAAAAAAGATTATATTAAATAAGATATGAGGAGAAATTATTATATGTTCAATGGAAAAATAAAATAAGTATTCAAAATAGAGAGCTTTTTGGAGTACATAAAAAAATTTACTCTCTAAATTTAAAAATGTTCTCTATTATGCATAAAATACTCTTTATAAATAGAGAGTCTCTTAAAAATGCTCTTAGAAACTTAATTTTATTTTTTATTTACACTTTCTATCTTAGCCTATGTTTGGCTCATGTTTATAAATATTAAAATCACTTTTTACTCATATATTTCGAGAGATTCACGAACGTTATCCACTTATCTATCACTCATTTTTATCTGTTCATAAATACTTCTCAAATACGCTATTAGATCGTCACAAAGCGTTCTTGGTTGAAATTAAAAGTTCTTCCATCATGAACACGATAAAAAATAATAATTTATCTTTGTATTGTTTTCTAACTGTTAAAATGAAAAAGAAGCATCATCAAGTAGCCGTTATTTTTGTATTCATGACTTTCCACTCGCGAGCATGGACCCAGCACCAAATGTTAGAAATAGTTTTATTATTTTTTACGACATATTAAATGAAATAATTGTACATTAAGAATAAAATTTGCTCTCTAAATTTGAATAGTCAAATTCACTCTCTCTATTTTAAAAAAAGTTAAAATATAGAATTTTTTAAACTTATTTTTAAATATTGACTTTTTAAAATAGAGGGTGTTTTATATTAATAGTCTCTTGTAGATACTCTAATATCTGACATTTAATAAGATTTAAGAAAATCGACTGTATTTTTTTT
>CAIGRT010218807.1:0-10997 GCA_903798405.1 Fraxinus platypoda | reverse complement strand
GTGATCATTCAAGTTCGAGAATCAGTAAAGGAGTTTGCAAAATTTATCAAATGTATTATTCATATCACAGTTTCTATCTAACACAATGCAGATCCTTGGTGGGAATTCAAATTTGTTTTATTTTTCCCTGTGCATAATTAAGTAGATTCCCAACAGTGACCCAATAATATGTCTTCTTCTTCATCTTCATCTTCTTCTTCTTCCCCTCCTTTGGTTGGTTTATCAAATTAATTTGTATTATTTTCATGGTATCATAGCCCAAATTTGTGCGTTGAATTTGATCTTTTCATCCAATTCCTTCTCAAACAACCTGTGAAATTGAAAATAATAAAAAACCTTAAATTTGTATCGAGCCGCCACTGAAAATACACAATATCTCTTAAACCCAACTTCCGATTGAAGATTGGAGACCATAATTGTGTTTCGCCGATGAGACGACCAAACCTTACCGGTGAGTGTACCACCATGCGTGTTATTCCGGCGGCGCGTGAACGGAGTTCGCAGAGATTGTGGCGGCGCGTGAGGGCAAGTTATGCATTTTTCGAGACAGTTTCAATGAGATAGTTTGTTCCTTGATGAGTTTTTGATCGTTTAGTGGTATTAATTTGATTATACGTGTACTGTGTAGTATATTTCGGTGATAATTCGTGGTGGTGCGTTGGTTGTCCTTGTTTTTCTTAGAACTTGATGATTTCTTTTGATTGGTAGTAGCTTATTTGTTGATTTCATAATGGCAACTGAAAGGGATGATTCATTTCAATCCATTAATGTCATATTAAATGGTAAAAATTACTCATATTTGAGTATAGTGATAAGGAACTTTCTAAGGGGGAAAAGATTGTGGGGTTATGTTAGTAGAACTATTGTGAAACTTAAGAACACTGCTGAGAATTATGTGACAGAGTTAGATAGTTGGGAGTCAAACAATGTGAAAATTCTCACTTGAATTCATAATTCTGTTGAGCAATCCACTGGTACACAGTCAGCGAAGTCTGAAACAGCAAATGAAGTTTGGGATCACTTTAAGAAGTTATACACTAAGTCTAACGTTGCAAAACGATATTAGTTCGAGATTGATATACGAGCTTTACAACAGAAGAATATGAGTAATCTTAAGTTTTTCATTGCTATGAATTTAATTTGGGATGAGTTGGCTCTTACAAAATCAAAAGTTCTTAGCCATACAGCCACATGCTATGTTAGCCTTTACTCATATAGGTTTTTCATCTCAGACTCATTCAGGTATTTCTTCCTCATAGATCTTTGACTCAGGTGCTTCCAAACGCATGTCGTCTAACACAAAATTCTTTAATGACTTGCGTCATTCTAACTCGTCTATATCTTTTATGGTTGTTGATGGCACAACATCACCTTTAGTAGGTGTTGGTTCTATTAACACTCATAATATATCGCTTTCAGAAGTCTATTGTGTTTCAGCTCTTACTTTGAATCTTATTTCTATTGGCCAATTGTTTGATTCGGATACTTAGTTCATTTTTCTTCTACTACTTGAGGATCCTCGATCTCAAAAACAGATTGGGATAGGACGTAGATAAGGAGGGTTCTACCACACGTTACAACCTCTGGTGTTGACTTGTCATCTTTGTCTTTGAATTCATCGTCTTCTGGTTTTTATTTATGGCATTCTCGCTTGGACATGTTTCCGCTAGTCATTTGAAATTTTTAGTTTCTAAGGGTTAAATGGGAGATTTGCAAACTCATGACATTTTTGATTGTAGTGTTTGGAAATTAGCTAAATTTTATGCTTTACCTTTTCCTCGAAGTGTTCCTCATTCTATTGCACAATTTGATCTTATTCATTATAATGTATGGGGACCAACTCCTATTGCTACAAAAGAAGGGTATAGATATTGTGTGTCTTTTATTGATGATTATAGTNTATGCTTTACCTTTTCCTCGAAGTGTTCCTCATTCTATTGCACAATTTGATCTTATTCATTATAATGTATGGGGACCAACTCCTATTGCTACAAAAGAAGGGTATAGATATTGTGTGTCTTTTATTGATGATTATAGTCGTTATTGTTGGGTTTATCTTATGAAACGACGATTTGACTTTCTTTCAATTTATCGTTCTTTTAGAACAATTATTAAAACTTAATAATCTGCTGTAATTAAATGTTTTAGATGTGACTTGGGTGGAGAATATACTTCAGCTAATTTATCTGAATTGTTCTCTCTTGATGACACAATTTATCAAACCTCGTGTCCTAATACCCCCATAACAAAATGGTGTTGCTAAACGAAAGTATAGGCACATTGCATAATCTGCTCATTCCCTTCTTTGACTGCCATAGTTCCAAGTGAATTTTGGCTGTACTTGCTTTGTTATTCGTCCTGAAGTCGAACGTAGTAAGTTAACATCTTGCTCTGCTATATGTGTTTTCTTAGGTTATGGGTAGGGACAAAAGGGTTATCACTGTTTTGATTCCATTAATAAGAAATTATATGTTTTTGGACATGTTATGTTTCTTGAGCACATTCCATTCTTTTCTATTTCTGATAATACTAACTAAAACTGGCCTCATTTGTATTGATCCATTCTCTAACGATATTAACAGAACACCTTCACATACCCCATGTACTGTTGATTCTTCACGTTTTGACAGTACACATGTACCATCTCCTGATACACATTCTCCTTCTATAGCTTCCCAAGTGCAACTTGAGATTGGTGATCTAGCTTATGCTTCCTCCCTTCATCGATATTCTCAACATATTCGTAAGTCCACTTAACTTAATTACCTAATTTTTCTTATTCTTGTTATTATGAGTCCTTTTGCTATTTTCTAACCTCTATTCATAAGCTATCTGAACCATTTTCCTATAAAGAAGCTATTCTAGACCCTCTTTGAGAATAGGCTATGACTGATGGACTCTTTGCTCTACATAAGACAGACAGTTGGGAATTGGTTGCATTATCTTCAAGTAAACATGCTATTAGTTTTCGTTTGGTTTATAAGATTAAAATCAAATTTGACGGTTCAGTTGAGCGTTACAATGCTAGATTGGTTGCTGTTTTAATCACCAGTATGGTCTGGATTATAAGGAGACTTTTGCTCCTGTTGCCAAGACTACCACTGTTCGTACACTTATTGTAGTTACATGTGTTCGTCAGTGGAGTCTCTCTCAGTTGGATGTCAAAAATACCTTTTTGAATGGAAATCTTCAAGAGGGAGTTTATATGATTCCTCTTCCTGATCTTTCCCACTTTCATGGATATGTTTACAAATTCAACAAGGCACTTTATGGCCTCAAACAAGTACCTCGTGTCTAGTTTGAGAAATTTTTCACTCTCATTACCTCTCTTAGTTTTACATCCAGTTATCATGACTCTGCCATATTCTTTCGATGCACTTCGACTAGTCGCATTCTACTCTAATTGTATGTTGACGATATGATTATTATTGGTGATGATGTTGATGGGATTGCAGATTTGAAATCAGAATTGGCTCGTCATTTTAAAATGTAAGACTAAGGTACATTATCTTATTTTTTGGGGATCGAAGTTGCTTCCTCTCCCAGAGGTTATCTTCTCTCTCAGTCTAAGTATACTATGAATGTTATTGAACGTGCTCGTCTTATTGATAGTAAAACTGTTGATACTTCTCTTGAGTCCAACGCTCGATATTCACCCTATGACGGTATACCTTTGACCAATCCCACTTTGTATCGCATCATTTTTAGATGTCGGTTTATCTTATCATCATACATCCTGATATTGATTATGTTGTTCACATTGTTGGTCAATTTATTTCAACTTTTACTACAGTTCATTGGGTAGCCGTTGTTCATATTTTGCGCTATCTTCATGGTACTTGCTTTCAGAGTCTTTGTTTCCATAAACCTCATCTTTAGTGTTCCGTGCCAACCCTTATGCTAATTGGGCCAGTAACCCACTGATCGCAAGTCCATTACTTGTTTATTGTATATTTTTGGGTGATTCTCTTACCTCTTGGAAGAGTAAGAAACATAATGTTGTTTCCCGTTCCTCTACTGAGGTCGAGTATCTAGCTATTGCATCCACTACCATTGAGATTGTATGGTTGTGTTGGTTACTTGCAGGCATGAGTGTTCCTTCGTCCTCTCCAACCTCTATGTATTGTGATAATCAAAGTGTTGTTCAGATCTCTCACAACTTTGTGTTTCATGAACGCATGAAGCATATTGAGATTGATTGTCATTTGGTTCACCATCATCTACAGACTGACACTATTTTCCTACCTTTTGTTTTTTCATCATTGTAGCTTGCTGACTTTTTCACGAAGTCTCATACAGATCATCATTTTCACTTCTTGCTTGACAAACTCTTTCTGCTTCTTGCTGTTGCATCGTGAGTTTGCGGAGGAGATGTTAGCTTTATATGGCATAATTGATTTAGTTTACTTCTAGTGTAATATATAAACCTAATTACTTAATTAGAAACCTTATCTTTTGGTGGCTCAATAATATGTCTTCTTCTCTCCTCCTTTGGTTGGTTTATCAAATTAGTTTGTAATATTTTTAGGTTCATCCCCTCATTTCTTCCAATGCATGAAGTTTTTCCTCAGCAACCAATGTTGCTTCCTCTTTGCTGCATGGGGATAAAATTTCAGTGTCAGGTATTGGTGGTTTTGGAACATTTGGATCGGTAATTCACTTTCATCTTTTTGTAGGATATCTAATTAAGTAAGCTCTTGCCTAAATGCAAAGCTTCATTACTAATGGGATTCTTAGATGCAAAATCTCTCCACATGAGTAATATGTTCCACATATGATCATCATACAGGTGGTAGGCCTTCAACTGGAGCTCATTCGTCTTCAACAATTATGTTTCCCTACTCATAAAGTCCTTTATAGATTGAAAGGCTCAATTTCCTATAAGACTTGAAAGGATGCCCAAAAGTTCTGTTACACCTCGCCACCAAGGCTTAAGTCAAAATTCCACGTAGCAATCCGCGTGGAAAGAAAATTCAGCAAAGAGTCAATTGGTAAAATTTTAAGAGATCAAATGAATGGCTGAAGCAATTGTGCCGAAACACTGCCTAAATGGTCGAAGCCCGTAAATCTAAAGCGCTTTCTGTTAAGCCGAAGTGCTACCTAAAGAGTCAGAGAAGACGATGAAGCTCTTCACATGGATGACCAATACAAAGCTTTCTCCAATTGAAGCCTTAGTTTATCTAAAGCTGAAGCTGTCTCTTAAAAGATTAATCGAAAATCTTTAGAAATGATTGATATAATGTTTGTAATAAAGAATGTTAGGTGTGTTGGCCTAATGTATAAGGTGGTTGACTCGTTGTCAATGTATTTATTGTAAAACAGATAGTGATGTGAAGCCTTAGTCAAGGAGATGAGGCCACGTGATTATGATCCAAATGACACCACATGGCCAAAATACTATAAATAGGAAGTATTTGTAAATGAGAAAGGAATTTTTGGAAATCTAAAAAACATACAGAATAGCCTTGTAAGCATCTTTTCCAAAGAGGGAAAATTCTCCATATATTATCTTGCTTGTTCCATATTTATTAACTTGATCTTTAGCAAATAATCAGGCATTTGATTGGTGATTGTTGTTAGCGCAATCATCTTTGTTTCACCCGCCGGTGCTCGAACACTTGTGTCTCACGTCGTCAAGCACTCCCGTATTCACATTTTCCTCACTTTCTTCCGGTACACCGAACAAAACGCACCAGAATTTACCTGGGTTGACGTGAGTGGACCCGTCATCTGTTGTCCACATCAGTGTCACTTTTTCGGGGTCAACATATGACATCGTCCGTGGGAAACCACACATTTTAACCACGAAAATCCCGTGGAAAGAAACCAATTGGAAGTAACTTGAAAGAATTTTTCTAACCTTTGAGAAAAGAGGTGTTCTTGAAGAAAGAACCGCTGGAAAATCTAAAGAAAAAAACTGCTTGACTTAGAGTCGATTTGATCCTTGAGAAAATGAACATTTTGTCTGAAAAAAGCTTGTTAACATGAGTTCAAGAAATGATGAAAGTGCACCTCGAAAGACGAGGGAATACCCTGAAGAAAGAAAACCCTCATGTGCCGTCCCAGTCACCTGCCCTCGACCTCATCAACATCACAAATGAAACGGGTCAAGGGGCGTGGCCAGAATAGCAGCAAGACTCACTAGAGAGGTGACCACAATGGTCGCCAATATGAGAAGTATAACTCAGTAGAACATGGCGATGCATGAACTGCTGTTGAGCATGCAATGCCAAGGAGGACACCCAGTCCCTCCATACACAGCCCCAGGAAACGCATTCCACGACCTGTCACAGAGATACTATCACGGTGAAGAAGAGGTCATGAGCCAAATGGATGGATACCAACATTATACTGGGATGGAAGCCCCTCGGGAAATGGAGGTTGAGGTTGATACATCCACCAACTATACCACTGAATGACCCAACGAGGCTCGATTCTACTTTTTTTCGAGTTATGCACCAGAAGATCGGCCTCAGAGGTCCGTAAGCATCTTCAATAGGCTGAGCTCAGGGCTGTCTAGAGATAGGCAGGCTCAACCTCCCACTGCATTTAGAAATAGGCTGGCTCAACCTCCTCATGTACCTATAAATAGACAACAAGAGCCTCTTTGGTTCGAGAGACAAGACGAACCGGTTTACAATAACGTGCCTCGGAATCCTACACTAGAAATAGGCGTGAGAGGGGAGAACAGGCCAGAAGTGAAGCATGACCTTCCCATCCGCCCCCAAAAAACTCAGTTTCAGAAAAATGAGGATTCTGATTAACCATGAAGGTCCTACGACCTTGAGGATGATGACGACAATTCACCATTCTCACAAGCGATTAGAAATGCCCCGTGTTGAACCACTTCACGCTCCCCAAAATTTCCAAGTATGATGGGAGAGATGATCCTGTAAAGCATCACAACAGCTTCAGACTCACATGAGTCTAAGAGAAGCCACCCCAACCATGAAGTGCAAAGCCTTCTATTTAACCCTAAGTGGAGCGGCTGAAATATAGTACACCAGATTGCCAAAAGGAAGCATCCGAAGCTGGCTAGATTTCAAAAAAGACATTCTTTAAGCGCTTCACAAGCAAAGAAAGTGAAGGACCTATCCAACGCCTACAAGATATGCAGCAGCAACAGGTCGAGTCCCTAAAATCTCGCTTCACTGATGAGATGACTTACTGTGTCCAAGTGACATATAGGGAAGCTCTAACGGCCCTAAGGGGAGGATTGGACATGAACTCTCTCTTCTAGAGAGATGTGCAAAACAAGGATCCTACTAGCTACGATGCCTTACTGTAAATGATAAAGCTTGAAATCATCAATGAAGAATTGAGAGATCACAGGAAAATGGCTAACCAAGGAACCCCCCCTCCTTAAATGCAAAGAAAAAGAGGCCCAACTTCACATTTGATGGATAATAGGGTCGACCAGTCGACCCATTTCAATCTTGGATAAACGTTGGTTACAACAATGTTAAATGCTGTGCCCACTTTAGCTTACTAAGAAGTGAACCCTGGTTCTGAAACGTACCCGGACAGACCTTATCAAAGAATCCCTCAAAGGGGGAGAGGTATGGACGAGACGCTGAACCTAGAAATAGGGATGAAGCGTCTGTGTTGACTGTAGGGAGAGTGCGAGGCACCCTCAGAATACCAATCAGGGGAGAAGTAGGCACCTCCGAAGAGATGTTCCTCCTAGGCAAACCCAGCAGCCCGGGAATGTTGAGCTGATGCGTACCAATAGAAACGACGCTTCCAGAATGAGGGACTATGATGCGAAAAGACCTAGGAAAGGTCAAACGCAAAGAAGCCCTCCCAACAAATGCTGTCCAAGGGCCCATCAGGAAAATTGACACAATTTTTGGAGGCCCATACGTTCGGGGAGAATCTAGGAATTCCTAGAGAAACTATGATACGGAAGTGAAGGACCATCCAATGACAAGTTTCACAGTCAACAACAATCGAGCCTATATTGAAAGAAGGGTGCAACCCATCACCTTCACTGCAGATGATGCAGTTGGTGTGTATTATCCACATTATGACGCCCTAGTGGTGAGGCTCGTTATAGCATACAATAGCCTAAAAAGAATGATAGTAGATAATGAAAGCTCTGTCAACATCATCTTTGAGGCCACCTATGATAAGATGGAGGTTGACCAAGAGCTTACTCCAATGAGTTCCCCCTTGTATGGCTTCACATGCGATAGCATCATCCTAATGGGTAAGATTACTTTAACAATAGAGATGGGGACCGCACCCTTGACTACTCATCATTTTATGGAATTTTCAGTAGTGGACAACCGCTCCGCTTATCACAGAGTGCTGGGGAGGCCAGCCTTGAAGGAACTATGGGTCGTCCATCAATCCACCATCTGTGTATGAAGTTCACAACCAAGAATGTCATAGCCACGGTTAGAGGTGATCAAAGGAACTCGATGAAGTGTTATTCAAATTTCCTTAGGAAAGCCGAACTAAGAAGTGTCAATGTGATCCTCACAGACATTGACATGGATAACGTCCTTGAACAAGGGAGAAACCCTGAACAAGGAGAGGACGTCAAAATGACGGATTCCTCTGAGGAAGAGGTAATCACTCGGAGTTATCAATACACCCCCTAAAAAAGGGAGAGCTGCTGAAGAAGTAGTTAGCTTGGGGGAGCTAGACCCTCGCATCATCGATTGCGAGCCTCATACAACCCCTATGGAGGAATTGGAGAGCTTTCATCCACGGGACCTCTCCAAATACTTGCAGGTCGGAAGAAATCTACCAGTAGAAGCCAAGAGGAAGCTGAAAAGTACTTGCAGGCCGTTTCTCAACCCCATTTTGTCGCCGCGGTTCTTCTTTAGGGGGTTGTCGTTTGGTGAAATTAAAGTTAGCATCATCATCTTCCCATTTAATCTAGGCCCAGGCTTTAGCCAAGACATCTTCCATTGTACTACATGGATATTTGGTCAGTTCCTTATACAAATCAGTGTCCGGGAGGAGCCCTTTTCGAAAGCAGAAACATCAGTTTGTTGGTTGTAGCTAGGAATGGAAACTTTCTCCCGGTTGAATCGTCCGAAAAATTCACGAAGTGATTCGCTTCTCCTTTGCACTATATGATAGAGATCGTTGGACCGCTTCTCAAGTTTTCTGCTGCTTGCAAACTGCTCAATAAAAGTATTAATTAGTTGTGCGAACGACGATATAGAATTATTAGGAAGGTTTGTATACCATTGTAGGGTCGACCTCATAAGACTGGAGCCGAACCCCTTACACATGCAAGCCTCGCGAAGGTCTCTTGGTAGAGCAACAGTAAACAAGCTTTGTCTATATTGAGCTATGTGATCGTCCGGATCAGTTGTCCCGCCGTAAAGTTTCATGTTAGGGAAGCTAAACTTTTTGGGCATTTCCACTAGGGCAATTTCATCAACAAAGGGAGAGTCAGGGAAACAACTAGCTACACTCTTTTTGATTGGTGCAGGTATCCCAGGGATATGTTTAACCATGGCTTCAATCACCGCTAACTTTCGTGCGAACTCTAGATCTTGTCCATTGGTAAGTTGTGGTTGTACATCTTCTGACCCTCCGTTCAGCGATGTGGCAGATTGCACATTCGAACCAATGGTCCTAAGTCCATTTTGGTCAAGTGAAGGGGTTAGCCTAAAGGGAGTATGGGAACGGGACAGACGTACAAAAGTTGGATTGGACACCAATGATTCCACCCTTTCTTGAAGGTCTCAATTCTCCACACGGATGGCAGCATTCTCCGCTTCTAGTCTCTCCAATTGTTGTGAATTCTGCTTTGTCAACGCGATGAGTTGGGCTAGTTGTGCAGTTACTTCACCAGACAGAGCAGTAAGTTGAGAGTGTGTAGAGGCAGGATAAACAGCATCATGCTGAACAACCGTCGGCTGGACTGGCCAGGTCGAATGGGCTGGCTGTGTAATGGTTGACAGAGCGGTGATATGACTTGAGATGTCTCCCTGTTGCCTTGTTACTTCCACTAATCATTCGTTCCACTCCTTCGCGAGCGGTTTCCTCCAAAGCGTAATCAGTAGAGTCATCCGTACGATGGATTTTGGAAGTTCTTGACATGGTGATTGATGAATAATAATGGTGTAAGAGCTTCATTCATAAAAATGATTGCTAGGGCACCACAGTGGGCGCCAAATTGTAGACGGTGAATTCTACAGTTAAGAAAATCGAGTCGGTTAGGCCACCAGCAATCCTGCGAAAAAGTAGAACAATGAAGAAAGACCGCAAAAGATCTCAAGAGGACAGCGATATGGTGTCAGCTGAAGATCCTCCGATGGTCAAGTCAGAAAAGCTTTTCAAGGATTATAGGAATACTAGACCAAAAGAAAGAAGAAATAACTTAGAGTAGAGTAGTTTTTTCTTATCTACCTGAACGTAGACTGGCCACAGAATTTATAGCAGTGAGATAACCATCTAGGCGGGATTGACGAGTACTCTGCAAGATTTTCTGGTTGGTTGGAACTGAATCTGATAAGATCTATTCGGTTGAGATACCCAAACTGTTTTCAGATAACTTCTACTTGACCTGGTCAAATCATAGTGTGATTTATCTTGAAGATAAATTATTAGGGATTTGGAGTTGACACGTGGGTCTTAGACCGTGTATTTGGCCCGATCGACATAACGAACTGGGCAAATAGATGACGCGTTTATCAAATGGGCCATCTATGGGTCTTATTTTTTGACTTGGGCAATTTGGGTTAGTGGAACAATTTTTACCACTACAATTTTCATATCGAGAATTATTTACAAATGAAGAGATATCAAAGGGGATCCTTACTTCCCAAACTAATCCTCCTATATCTATATATAAACGTTGGTTTATCAATAATATTTTTTTTTTGATAACCGTGGATGTCCGGGCCAGCTTGCGCGCACCTCGACTAATCCCACGGGGCCCTGAAGTTTACGACCGGATACTCACCTCAGTACCTCTGAGGGGACGCGAACTGGTAACTATTGGGGAGCAAACAAAAGACCTGGCCAACTGA
>CAIGRT010218798.1:0-10287 GCA_903798405.1 Fraxinus platypoda | reverse complement strand
AAAAATTTATTTTTTTAAGTGACCAAACGGTCACTGAACAAACCGTTCGATGAACGGTCACTGATCCAAAATTTAATTTTTTGTTTAAATACACACGAGTCACGAGCCGAGTGGCTCGTGTCTAGACGGGCCCACGAGCCGGCTCGTGGGCTCGTCTTGACAAGCCGCTCGGCGAGCGTCTCGTTGTTCAACGAGCCGAGCAGGCTCGGCTCGTCTACCGAGCCACCTTGTCGGCTCGTGCTAGGGCTCCGAGCGGCTCGTGGGTATGAATAGTACGAGCCGAGCACTCGAGCCGACGAGCCGCTCGACCCAATTGCCACCGCTACACTATCTCATCAGTCCTCACTTAAAGATACAAAGACTAGAAAGTATATTATTTAAATAATCGGACAACATCGTACCTTGTAGCATTTCAATATATGTCTGAACCAGTACCGTATTCAACAGCTAAATTAAGACATAGTTGCAAATAAATGAAAATAACCTCAGAGGCCTCTATATCTGAATATGTCGTTACAAGACAAACCATCCAATAAAATCCCAGAACCAAGCATCTGTGACTCAAATGGTCGAAGAAAAAAAATGTCTAGAAAAGCAATACAATTAATCTCTTCTCCTCTTGTACAATAAAATTTCTCGACCTACCAATCGCTTACAGGGAACAAAAAAAAAGGCACTAAAATTACAAAAGATCATTTGTACCTACGCTTAGATTCTCCATAAGCAACGACCCCCATAACGGTCATAGAATATCCAGCAATTCCAATGAAAGTAACAGGATTTCGGAAAAGAAGTATAGAAATGACAACTGCCACGGCACCTTTTGCATTGCCTAATACCTGATCATTATTTGGACAATATAAGTAAATTCAGCGGGATTGATCAATATAAAGAGAATTACAGTTTTTTTACGATTTCTGAAAACGTTTTGACTTCTATAATTACATTCACGATATCTACCTTTCTTCAATATTCATTACTTTCTAGTTTCATCGTTACTAAGTCGACATACCCATATCCAAGTCAAAAATCTTGTTACTATATTCTTTTTCTTTCGACCATAATGTAAATGAGCTCTTAGGCCAGTTATCTAAAAGTCTCAGCAACCACATAGAGTCAAACAACAGTCCCAGTATAAGTAGGATCATCTACATAATCTTCTTTGGCCACACCTTAAGGTTCATTGTTTGGAAGATCCAAAGCGACATAGAATCAAATAGTTATATTTCAAAGATGCATATCCCAATCTAGTTTAGCCACCGCCAGAAGAAATTAAAAAAAAAAAAGCTACTTCTGCTCACGAGAGAGAGAGAGAGAGAGAGAACCTGGAGTGTTAATGCACTTGTATGCTTTGTCACCAAGAAATTGCACAAGTTGGCTCCATAAGCCATTGATGAATTAAGCAAAAGTAGTACCCACATGAATTTATGTTCCATTGCAAGTGATATAGTTACATCCCATACGTTAGGCTCCATAGTAAGTGCTGCAGGAAGTAATACCACAACAGCAATTGGGGACATATAAAGCAACAAATTCATGGAGTTCAACTTTTCCCTGCAACAATGAGAGTTTGCTATATAAGCCGAGTGTGAAATCGAACTTCAATCAGTAATATATACTGGGTAGTAGTTTCGTTTTCCATTACTAAAAAGCATAAAAATAATTTTGTTTCTAAATGTCAGCCAGATCAAAGATGGACGAAAATTAAAATGCAAGAAAAGATAACTGGATTTACTGCTTCTCCTTCGCATTCTCAATGAAGATTGTGCTTTAGAGTAAGTCAAACTTACTTTTACATTGCTTATCTTGCCAAACATGATTTTCAGAGTTGATATTCTTTATTAAGAAAACTCAATTTTCTGGAATATAAGTCTTAACTTGATAGAAAAGTAATTTTTAAGCACAGCCAAACATGTTTGTGATAGTACATACACAGATCAGGAATATTTACCCTTCACTAGAAAGGAGGACTCCCTGAAGAACAGACTTGAAAGCTCTCGCTGCGGTAGCACTTACGCACATGATAAATCCATACAAATGGAAGCTTGGCTCACCCTGCAAATAATTAAAAACTTTCAGATCTTGCAATTTCACAATAGTAGACACTGTATTAAGCAAATAAGTTGACAAATATATAGTTTAACATCACAAACTCATGGAAAATTTCGCTTTCTTAATCATAGATGTAAGGAAAAGTAAAAGTTAATTAGTCGACTTGAATGACACACAGAGCATCGAATTGGAAGCCGCAAGCAGTAAAAACTTGAGAGCTTTCAGTAGCTAAAAGATTTAAAGAAACTCCAAATTTTCGATGCGGGAAAACCTAACATTATAGTGTGGCAAAGTGACTGTATTCCTTGAATATTTGCAAAAATTGCATGAACACTTAGCACGTCCTGTGTTCTGGATTTCACAACAGATTTCTACATATATCAGCATGTTCTTTAAAATAATCAAAATTCCCATTGATTAACAATTAAAATTGAAAAAAAAAACACATCTCATACGCAAAATATTTATAAAATCTATACTGCAAATTCAAACAACAACATTTTGAATCTGATATTCATTTCTGAAACAGGCAGTCTAAAATAACCCCCAAGAAAAATTGGATCTTTTCCAGTCAGATCCCCAGATCACAATAAAAATATCAAAATAAAGCATGGAATCGTAGTTTCACATATAGAAACTAGATCTTTATGTATGATCCCAAATAAATACCAAAATATAAGGGAAAAAAAAACAATTATGAATTATTCCTCAGAATATATTAAAATTAAATCTTTTTTTCACGCAGAAACCCAAATCAGGATAAATTGAAAGATATAAATTAGCTGAATCCCAAAAATTCAGAGAAAATAAAAAACTTACCCCACTTGCAATGACAACCCCAGCAACCACAGGCACAAGACAAGCATAGGTAACCCAAGCCTCCTTTTTAAGGGCCGTAAAATAAGCAAACAATGCAGTGAAAAATGGGGTGGTTGCACCGACAGCCTGATTAAAGGACACCGGCATATACTTTAAGGAAATATTGCCACCGACAACAGACCCACAAAATACGACGCTGAGAGTTGCAATCCTGAAGAACTGGGACCTTGATTTGATCCTCTGTAGCGGCACTACTTTCAAGAAAACAATGGAGATATAGCTGAGGATGGCACAGGCTGACATGTGGCACATGGTGAGGAAGATTGGGAAGGCAAATCCATAGTTGGAAAGCAAAAATTTGTTGAGTAGGAGGAGTCCAATGTTGGTAGAATACCAAAGGATTATCAAACTGCTTACGAAAATTGCATCTCTTCTTGACGTCGAGGAGGAAGATGACGACATTGTTGTTATTGATGTTGGATTCTTGGATTTGGTGTTAGAAGGAGAGTTATTCATTATTTCATTTGGGACAATGATGGGAGGAAGATGAAATAGGTGACAGATGTCGTCTGTTATCTGTTGCTGCTTTTCTGTTTCTGTTATTACAAAGGAAAGGCATTAGTATTTTCTTAGTCATGTATTGTTGGAATGTAAGGTGGAAACAAGAGAGAACGTGCGCCACAATGGGAGTGAAATTAGGGGGAAACGCTGCTACAAACGATCCATCATTTAAATCATAATACTTCTAATTTTTAATTATTAAAGTCACGATATTTCAGTAATGAATATGATAAGAGAAAAATAAAGTGGACATCGAATGCTAATGTATAAAGATTAGAATTATTCAGAGTCCTATATTCATGATCTAAATGGACGATCACATTTGTGTGTATACAGTCGTCTTATTTATGTTTGCAATTTTTTATTTATTTATTTTTAATATGTTTTTCACTTTTCCCGAGGGGAATTTCTGTACACACAAAGTAGTTATCGCAGCTCGGGCCAATTTTAAAAGCACTTACGGCAGCATTGGAATATTCCAAGCAGGAAATATAACTACGGTGGGGCTAACCCAACTGAATGATAAAAGTTGGATGGTGATGGTTAATTTTAGAGATAATTGCAACAAAAGTTCCCAAACCTTTGAAGCACTAACGTACTTTTTCCAAACCTTTCATTTGTTGTAATCGTTATCCCTAACATTTCCAACTTTTGTAAGTGAGGCCATATTCTACGGTTTTCATTTAAAATGCTGTCAGTTGACCACCAAAATAAAAAATTGATCACTTTCTACAAAAATAAGGGAGGGCAAAATGGTAATTTAATATTTTTCCCATAAAATAAATAAAAAACAAAAAAATATAAAATAAAAGGAAAAGGAAAAATATCTTCTTCTCTCTCACCCTCACCCCCACCCCCAGCCCCTCAACCGCCATAGACTTCGACCACCACAACCACCGCCATCTTCATCGACCACCATCACCATCACCACCACGGCCATCGACCACCTCCACTAATACCACCAAAAGGTATAAAATCACAATCTGCATCTTCATCTGTTTCTTCATCCTACAGTTGCCTCTCCAATTCCTCTGATCGAGCAATCCATTCGGTTTTGATGCATAAGGTTCTAACATTAGTGTAATCTACAGTCCCTTTGATTTCTCGTTCAACAAATTTTCTATCTCTAGATATAGTGTCCCTTTTATCTTTCTTTTTCTTGGATTTGTGGGCAGTGGCTTTTTGTAGTGCTTGTAATACAACGGTACTGCTTAACTGCCTCTTTTGTTTGTCTTTGGTTATTGATTTTGTTGATTTCTAGACTTATCGAAGGTGTTTCGCTGTGGTTTATCGAATTTGAGTGCACTGGCACCACCAATATATTAGGAGGGTGTCTGGTCCTGATTTTGAAAGTTAAAAATTGATTTTCTATCCGTTTTCCTCTGACAATTGTGACACAGAAGTCAGCAGCTTCCTTTGATTTTTGTACCGTTGCACCATTTAACGGTAGAAAAATCACTAATAAGCAACTGAAAAAGCTAGCCCAAACAATGCCTAGGTGGATTTTTTATCTTGATAGTCAAATTTGAGGCTCCGAACGACGAAAGAAACACTTTTTTTTTGCTGTGGCAATCTGGAGGTGGTGGTGAAGATGGTAGTGGTGGTCGATGGTGACAGTGGTGGTTGATGATGGTGGCGGTGGTCGATGGCTATGGCAGATTTCTGGGGGTTGAGGTGGTGGTTGGGAGTGAGGGTAAGGATGAGGATGAGGGCGACGAAGAAGAAGACCTTCTTCCTTTTTGATTTGATTTGATTTTTTGTTTTTTATTTAAGTTTTTTAAGTATTTTATGGGAAAAACATTAAGCCCTTGTTTGGCCCCCATTAATTTTCATTNTACTGAAACAAGATCATCCATGAAAAGATACATGTACCTCTGCATGTCAAATGCTTTCAATTGAAATGTCAAAAAATACCACTTTTCATCCATCATTATTTAGCCCCTGTTTGGCCCCCATTAATTTCCATTACATTACATTAATTTTTTTTCTCTCTTCATCTCAACCATACATTCATCAAATAAAATAATAATACACACAAATCTAAAACTTTTCAACCACACATCTCCCATCAATCACTATTCTAAAAATTTTCAACCCTCCAAAAATGCCAAATAATGGGGGCCAAACAGAGGCTAAGTTACCATTTTGCCTTCCTTTATTTGGTAGAAAGTGATCAATTTTTTTATTTTGATGGTCAACGATGACATTTTGTATGGAAACCGTAAAAAAAGGTCTCACCTACAATAGTTGAAAATGTTAGGGATGACGATTGCAATAAATGAAAGGTTTGGGGAAAGTGTCGAAGTGTTTCAAAGATTTGGGACTTTTGTTACAATTATCGCTTAATTTTATTTAGCACTTGTTCGAAATTAACGAGTAACTTTTTGAGAATTTATTTTCACTCTACGTTCATTTTTAATCACATTCTTCATAAAAAATCAATTTTTTTTACAATTTTTTTCTTTTTTAATCATCTACATCTACAATCAACAGGAAATGTTGCATTAATATGTTATATTTATTATTCACCTTATTTAAAAATTGTTTTAATTGGCAACTACGTATGGATATACTTAAGTTTAGATAAAAATTGATATATCAAATGATTCAATTTATTTCCTCTAAATAAGATAATTAATAATTATTATTGCTTTCAAAAATGAAGTCTATTAATTTTCACTAAACACAATTATGAATAATTATTAGTACACAATTAATAAAAACATTATTACATACAATTAAAATAATAGTGCATATATAATTAACTACGAAATACTAAATGATTCAATTTATTTCCTCTAAATAAGATAATTAATAATTATTATTGTTTTCAAAAATTAAGTCAATTAATCTTCACTAAACACAATTATTTCTAATTAATAAAAATATTATTACTTACAATTAAAAGAAATTATAATGATACTAACCTTTTTTTATCTCCATTATTTTCAAAATACATTTTCTCTCTCTTTTTTTCTCACGCATTATTCAATAAAATAATATTAGACACAATCATAATTTTTTTCCTTATTTTTTGACCACACGTTCTCCTTCAATCTATTATTTCAAAATACATTCTACAAAATGGGAGGGGGGCTCAAACATGTCCATATAATTAACTTGAAATGACATATTTTATTAAGTCGATTAATATTAATATAGAATTTATTTAAAAATATTACTTACACAGTTAAATTTTTTTAAACCTAATATTACATATTAAAAATTATTTATGGATAATTCATGATAGTTTATAATATAATGTTAAATAATATGATTACTTCTACATAAATATTTTTTTTATTTCAAAAAAAATAATATGTAATAATGATTTTTAATCATTATTGAACATGTGTTCTTGATTTACCTTCATTGAAATAAGAAAAACCTGAAAATTCTTACATTAAGCGCGAAAATCATAAGGAACAATCGAGGTCAACATTTTTCGAAGAAATTGAAGGATCACACAAAAAGAAATCACATTCATTACCCTTAAAGAAATAGTTAATGGTATAATTTTGTTCATCACGATTGAATAATATGTAATTAATTATTTGAATAATAATTATTGAAATTCTAAACCTTTAACATCAGAACATTATTGGTTTACATTTTTTACATTCATTTGTAACAAATTCTAAAATTTATGCCCATTTGTAAAATAGAAATGCTTCAAAAATTAACATTATATATAAAGTATTAAAATGATAATATCAATAGTTGAAACTCTAGTATGGAAAACTTTTAGTTTCAGTTTTTTGCTCTTTTATTTTTTTCTTTTGACCATCGCGCCATTAATTTTAAATGTATCATAATCGTTACTAATTACTAATTATATTATTGGGACTGTTCCTCCTACCCATTAATTTGACAAGTATTTTTGACAAATAATCGTAACCTTTAATTTCATTCAATCCAACGCTCAAAATTTTTGACAAGTATTTTTTGCCGGCATGAACACTACTGGACGTAGTGAAAGTATTAACTCATTTTTTGATAGCTTTGTTACTTCTTGAACTAACCTTCATGATTTTGTTCTAAAATATGATCAAGCTTTAGCTTCAATTGTAAATAGGGAGAATGATGAGGACTTTGAATCAGAACATAAATATAGAATTGTTAATGATGATACTTTACTTCTAAAGCATGCATCAAAAGTATATACTAGAAATATTTTTGAGAAATTTAAAGAAGAGTGGATGAAAGTCAAGGATTACAGAGTTGAAGAAGTGAATTATGATTGTGCGACATACATAGTTCAACATAGAGAAAGAGAATTTGAGAAGTTTCAAGTAAGATATAATTTGCAAAATCATGAAGGAAAATGTGAATGCCAACATTTTGAGTTTGTGGGAATAATTTGCAGTCATATTATCAAAGTACTTATTCGTGAAGACATTGACGTACTTCCTTCTCATTTTATGAAAAAGAGGTGGATGCAAGAAGCAAATAAATTTAGGAGTACAGAATCAGAAAAAATTGAGATTAAGGATGATGAACAACATACAAAGGCATTGAGACTTGGTCATATGTGTAGGATAGCAACCCAACTAGCTTGTCATGCTGCCGAATCGAATGAGGGATACCAATTATATATCAAAGCTATTGAAGAAGTACATGAGCAGATTTACAGAGTGGATATTGGAACAAAGTTTCCTGTTGAAACTTCTCCAAATCAGTTAGATAGTTGTAATGAGGAAAGATCTCAATTTGTGCTATCGGATCCCAATGTTTCAGTCACAAAAGGAAGGAAGAAGGATGAAAAATCCAAGGGAAAAGACCATCTTACTTCAGGGAGGTTCAAATCAAGTATTGAGGTGGCACAAAAAAATAAAAAGCGTTATTGTGCCCTATGCAAAGAATCAGGCCATGATAAGAGGATATGTCCCAAGAACCCTAAGAAAAATGTAAATGGACATACTGAGCAAATGGACTAAAGCATGTAAGTATTTTTTTTTTTTTTTTGTTATTTCAGTGGTAAATCAGTATTTTATGTGTTTGTTTAATAAGTTGTTTTTCTTTCGTGTAGGATTCGAATTTCAAGTTAGAATTTCAAGCCAAGCAATGTACAAATGAATGTTGATCAATGTTGGTAACAGGAGATTAATCTTTACTCCATATTCTTGTGAATGCTGGTAAATGTGCGGAAGAATGCTGGTGAATGTTGTTGACAGGAGATTAATCAAAACAGACTTAGTGCTTGGCATGACAAGAGGGCTGCACTTTGCTAAGACGAGTTCTATCAACATCCCTTACCTTGAATTGGAATGTATCAATGTTGTGATACTAGTTAAAGTTCCATCTATTCTTCTTAGTATTTCTGATTTATTGCAATTTCTCCTTAATATTTCGAATTTACTGTAGTTTTTTTTTTCTATTAACAGTACCACTTTCATTCAATGTGAAACAAATGTGAGTATTTTAGCTAGACATTTTGTATTGCACTTTCTTATTTGGAATGGTTTGGAGAGCCCCAAGCTTTATTTCCAAGACTGTTTCGGTTGATTAATTGAGACTAAAGAGACTTTACTCCATGCGTTTCCATTATTAATCCACTGTATTTGCATCCTGCAATGGACATTTGCTATTGCCTTTTTACTCATCTACATAGGCACCCCATTGAGTTCAGCAGCCTTTGCTATTGCTTGTGATGCATGTGTCAGTTTTAAGCTTTGCAATCATTTCATTAACCAAAGCCTTTTCCCTTTCTTGCTGTAAAGATTCTGGTATTATTGTCGAATGTTAGTCAGATGGGCTCTTACATGCCGAAGCTTTGATGACTCAACAAATAACATAAACTATCAATGAAGTTTATTTAGATACTAAAAGTGATTATTGGAAAGAAATGTTCTGAATTTATCACCACTGTGATTTGACAAAGTTATGCACAACTTAAACCCGCAATCCACCAGATGCCCAATGTCCACATAAATCAGTAATCACAGACCAGAAAAGAAAATGAGATTTATATATACATTACATCATAGTTATGTTGAATTCAACAAAACTATTTAACCCGAATTTTACAATTGACAAGAAATCAGAATGCAAAAACTCCATTTTGAAATGCCTCGATTGACAACAAAATAAACTCAAATTTTACATCAAAAATGAAGAGAGTAAAGACAGTATGGAAAAACACGTGATAAGGAGGCCTCGACCGGAATACGACCCAAGTCCGCCATTTAACACGTCATTCGAAACAACACTTCTCGTCATCTCATCCCCTGCTCGTCTCAAATTTTCACTCTTCGAATCAGAAACAAAATGGGCATTCGCTTGAATTCCCTTAAAGCCTTCAAAATCTTGTCTTAGGCCACTTATCTGTCAAACAAATAATCTCAACGAAGCCCGATTAACTTAATGAGAATTAGAAATTGGAGGGTTTTATAATTGAAATTCGGATTTAGAAAATAAAAGTTCTCTCATAATTTGAATATTAGAGGAAAATCAGATTCAAGAACATGATATAATGCAATTTTAAAACCAAGCAGAAGGATCGAAATAGCAAAAATTGAAAACCCGTGTGAGATTTCTGCTGAAGAACAGTTGTATGCGATAGAATCATGCCTGAAAAAATCAATTTAGATCTTATTTTGCTCTCCTAAATAAATAATTTGACATCACAATGGGACTCCTCCTAAATTTAAACATGGGCAAAGGAATTATTTCAGGGTAGTGATGGTTTGGAGATTCTTGCTGGGCAAAGGAATTATTTCAGGGCAGTGATGGTTTGGAGATTCTTGCTCGCCGGAGAGATGATGAATTTGGGTGGTGATTGAGAATGGAATAAGATGATAGAAAATCATGGTGTTGTTGAGAGATTTTACGGATTAATATAAGGTAATTAAGGGT
>CAIGRT010218719.1:0-11884 GCA_903798405.1 Fraxinus platypoda | reverse complement strand
GTGGCACCAAACCGCCGGTTTCGAAATTGCGGTTTCGGTTCGGTTTTCCGGTTTGGCGGTTTTTGCTTACAGCCCTACTTCAAGACCTTAGTGCAAGGTGTGTGTTTATATTTACCTTTTGCATATTAGCTCGTTTAGAAGTTAATGCCGAGACCTTTGTTTTGACAGCAATTTGCATATTTTTCGACTGGTATAAGTGATTCAAAATGTATGCTAAAGTGGAACCCAGAAAATAGAATTGCTGGAAAATTTCCAAGTACCTATGATCAAGCAGCCAAATTTATGGACACCGTACAAGTTGTGTTCATCTACGACTTTTGCATGTTAGTGTGTTGGAATGTTTGTGCTGAGACTTTCATTTTATATGCACTTTCCCTATCTTTCGAGTTAGGGAAGGTCCTCAAAATTTGTGTCAAAGTTAGACCCGATGTTTGAATTGCTGAATTTGGGCATGTATTGCAATAATTGTATAATTGAGCTGCCATTTTCAAGATGGTGATGTGATCAATTTAATTATCCATTTAATTTGATTCAGAGTATGTTATGAAGCTTGTAATGAGCAAGAAGATATAAGGATTACTTGGTTACGAATCTAACACGACCTCCAAAGCTCGACTCAAAAGTGGGTCCATGAAACATGAACCTACCAAAATTTTAAGAGTCAAATAATGAGTTTTTTGCCTAGTGTCCCTTGAATGTAATCACGACTTATAATGGCACATAGTGAGCAGAATTAGCTTGATTCACAAGGTTAAGTAATAATATACATTATTTTAAATAGTCTAGTACATTATTTTAATCCCATGAACAAGAACCATTATTTTATTCTAAATAGAAGGATAAATAGATACAAATTTGCACAATAAATATTAAAATAAAATACGTATATATGGGTGTAGGTATAAGGGCGTTTATATGTATGTATACGTAAACAAAAACATTGTGTCTTGTGTACATACACTATTTAAGTATAGACCTCTCTCTATATATAGGTACTCACCCTTGAGCCAAATATATCTATGGTTCTTCAATTTTTGCATAAAACTATACACATTTTAGCCCTTCATTACCCCAAAATTATCTCCACAAATTCTTTCTCAACTAAGAAACAAGGAGAAAAATGGTGAAGAAGCCATAATTCAAGTTTAAGTACTGAAAATACGAAGTTCGACCTAAACTACACCTAGAGGGGGGTGAATAGGTGATTACGCAGAATTAAAAACTTAATAATTAAATAACAACAAGTCACTATTAATTATCTCTAGATGGTTAACTATACAATTCAATTTTATCTTATGTTGAAATACCACAGTTATGAAAGCAATAAATTAACACAAGATATGATCACGGAGAAACCCCAATTGAGTAAAAAGGGGCACTTTGCTTGTCAACAATCCACTATAAAAGATTTAAAACTTATAGTCCGCCAGACTCGACTACCACTAATACTTTCGACCTCCTGACTGCAATTCCAACAGCTCTCCTGGACTTCGTGCTTCTGCACCAACTCCCAGCTGTAGTTTCGGATTGCGCTCTCCTGCAGCAACTCCCAATTTTATGAAATCATCTATCTCCTGTGGATTAATGAAGAACACCTCATTCTTCAACGACTGGAACTCCAGTCACCTTCCCTTGATCTCTAGAACTTCTGACAGATATGAAGGAAGCAGCAGTTTGGTATTTGGATTGTGAGTTTGATGTTTTCACCACGAATCGCCAATAACAGGATGAAGGTTGAAAGTAAATTTATCAAGATGACGTGACAAGAATATGTTTTTCACAATGTTCAACCTTAGGAAAATCGTTCAGAGGCATTTAGGTATTTATATGTATGTCAAGATATGAATGAGCCAGATAAACTTTAAGAAAACGAATTAAAAAATTCCTGGATAAACATGTCACTCGAACGAGAGCTGGGCGACAGGCGAGCGACAGTGTATCGCTCGAGCGAAGTCCTGGCGACAAGCTAGCGATAGTGTTACTTTTTCTAATGCTCGAGCTAAGTTTTGGCGACAGTCTAGCGAAATTGCGGCGCCGTTTTTCTTTATTTTCCATTCTCGAATCCTAAACCTACAATAACTCAATTACCACTATTTTCACATAACTCTTTGACTTTTTCAACATGTTAATTTTAGTCCATTTTGTTCACAGATTTTCCAATTACATCAAATACCTAACAAACTCCTCATTTGGCATTCTGTGACAAAATTACAATCTAAAGTCAAGGTAGTAGTGAAATAAAATTACAAACTCAAAGACTGACAACCAATAACTGTCTTGATCAAATTCTGTTTTTCAAATATCAAAACCTGTTTCTTGAAATAGACAACTCAAATACCCAGTGTAAAATGTATGTGAAACAATTAAGTGTAAAAGCAATTCAAGTAGTTCAAAGTGTAAAATTGATTTAAGCAGTTAATGCATCTTTTCAATTTCATATCATAAGCTAAATTAAGACGTAATATCAATGCAACCCAACATACCAAAAAACCAAACATTGATACTACAAAATATCAAAACTTAATTTAGCAATACCGAAATTATCATTGAATCAAAAGTTTGTAGATACATCATGTCAAATCAAATTATCATATACATCCAAAATATCTATCTATTCCCCCTTTTTNGGGGGGGGGGGGGGGGGGGGGGGGATTCTATGTCCTTAATTAAGCCCATGAACTCTTGGAAAGCAATATAGGTGATGATTTAACCTAGTTATAGCTTCAAAATTCGAGATCTATCATATTTTGATGCGGAGAAGATGTTTAGAAAGACATTGAAGGTAATAAACCAAGATCTTGAAGATTCAAAGCAAGAGATGATTCTACATTTCTTTCTTGGTGATGAATTTCCATACAACTTTGTGTAATAAATATCATTATAAACATGCTAGACTAACTCCATTGCTTTGGGAAGAAGATGAAACCTATTAATTGAGTATTTTTAATTTAAAAACCATTTATTTAGTGAATTTGTGTTCTTGATTGATTTTGCATGCTTTGTCTCATTTTTTGAATGCTTGATCACCATTTATATAATTAGTTGGTTGTGTTTCCGAGAGGTTCATAATAAATCTCGAATATTGTAATGTCAACATAAGGACCAATAGATGCTAGGAATGTCATTTATTGCTTCTACAATCATATTGGTAATCGTATGATTGAATGCATTTCTTTGCATACGGATTAGGGATAGAGATATTATCGAGTCGTGCTTAGAATATGTTTAAATTACCTCGGAAGAGATAGTTGAGTATAATTGAATTATCGATTGGCAAGGATACACAAATTAATATACTAGATAACATTGGTCGAAAATTAAATATACGATAATAATAGGTGGATTTAGAATTCCAACACTTCATTCTCATATATAGTTTATTAAAATCATAGAAAATAATTAGGATAATTTAGAAATAAACTAACTAAACTTCTTGTGTTATGGTTACATTCGAGTTTGATAATGAGTTAATATGATTTAATTTAAGATTTAATCCTCATGAAATTATGCTTTTATTTACACACTTATTACTTGTCAAGATTTCTTACGCTTGCATGATTTCACTGAACAATCTTCTTCCTCGTGCAAACTATGGAATGCTGTTTGGGAAAGTTTTGGAGTCATGAAGAAGTCAAGAGTCATCTTTGAAAGACATGAGAGCTTCAGAATACCTGGAAGGAAAAAAAAAAAGCATTGATTAATTTTTCAGTACAATCAAGCAATTAGTTGATAATTTTGATATTGCAGGTAAAAGGATTTCTGATCTTATGACAGGTGTTGGCTGGACTTGATGAAAAGTATACTCAAATAGTAGTTTAGACCAATGATATGGACTCTATTTTATGGAATGAATTGCAATATTGCTAATGACATTTGAAAGTAGGATTGAACATCACAACTCTATGAAGAATAGCTTCGTAACTACGAATTTAAGTCACTCTACCAACTTTGCTCAAAGATCTAGTCCAAAGAACTAAAAAGGGTGAAGATCTGGTTATAATGGCAGAAGTTCCAACTATAGTGGAGAAAGGTCAAATGAAAGATCAGATTTGTGGAATGGAATATTGATAAGTTTATTTTATACGCTTATTCGGTTTCTAAGCTGTATTATTTGTTAATAAATTAAGTGGATATCTACCTAATTCAGTGTAAATATGTTTATTGTAAGACAAACCCAGACTTGAATGCAATTGATGCAAATAAAGACATTTGAGGACCTTAACTGGAAAAAAAGCAGAATAAGAGAGCAATTGGAAGAAATTCAAAAGTTTCAGTAGATAAATCCAAAATTTGAAAAGTTTTGGGAGTCAATTACAAAATTTTAAAACTTGCAACAGATCAATTTTGGATGATTTTGGTATGTAGAGGATTCAATTGTAAAGATTTAAAGATGAAGAAACAAGAGTTCAATTAAAGAAGGAATCGATCTGAATAGCCGGAGAAATTCAGGGACCAAAATGAATTAGGGAGAAACCGTGTGCCGATCACAAGTCATAAGCCCTTGTGATCGCATAGGTCTTCCCGGCCAGAAAAGATGTATTTCCCATTTTGTCTCAACTTCTTCTTGGAAAGCAATTTGACCACTAGTTTGACCTAATTTGGAGGGCTATAAGTCCATGACTTCATCTATATTTGAAAAGAAGGCGCTTGGGATAGAATAAACTTATTTCTTGCAAAGAAGAAATCTAAGGAAGAAGGTTTTAATCAGACAAATCCATATTTCTTACAAGCTTTGAAGAAGCTTTGTTATAAAATAGGAAGCTTTTAAACAAATTCATATTTCTTACAAGCATTGAAGAAGCCTTGTTACAAAACACATTTCCATAAACTTTCATACATCTATTGATTGGGTTGAAGAAGAAGATTGATCAAGAAGCCATTGAAGAGATTAAAAAATTAAAGATTTCTTTCCATTTTTTTTGTACTGTTTAATTTCGAAAGGTGTTGTATCAATCTACATTGTGTTACTGCACTATTATGGTGCTTGGCTAATTGTATAAATGTTAGGGTAACATTGAACACTATATTTTGAAGTTTTGATAGTAAATTATGGGTTTTGACATTGAAAGTTTATTTATTTTTGAATGATTGTTAGGAGTTCAATGCATTTTCAATTAATTCATGAATTGCCTCGTCTATAGACATAAGAGAGAATGAATAAGAATTATAGTATGTAGTAATAATCATTCTGAAATCTCATAGAGGATAAAGATATAATGTTTTGATTTGCATGATCCTTTTGAATGTTGTAGTGATTTAATGTATTTTTACATGTTCCCATCCTTAAATAAGATACATAATATAAACAATTTTTGTCGAGATAGATTATTCATCAAAATAGAAATAATGATCTTTAAATCCGAGTAAATGTTGTCTAAAATTCGGATTGGTATTAAAATGGATGAATATAGGGGAATCGAAGTCCTAGTGCTTGCCATTACTTGATTTTCATAAACGCTTCTCAATTAATTAGTTAGATTAGTTGTTAACATGAAACTCTTTCGAAATCTTGCTATTTGATTAACGTAAATTTAATTGAAACTAGACTAAATATTTAGTCCCCGAGGGATCAATACTCGAATTCACATCCACTTTATTACTTGTTTACGATACCATCCACTTGTCGAATTTTAGCACAATAAATTTTTTTGTGTTGTTGCTGAGGACTATAGGTATTTAATTAATTCTAGCTTTAATTTTAATTTAATTTTATTTTTTCCTTTTTGCTGATCTACTTATTTTTCTTGATTTTATTGATGGGGAATTAAAAGAATCAAAAGGCTAGCAACAAATGGAGTTCAGGGATCCCGAAATTGATGAAGATAACATGATTATGGGAGATATCTTTGCCCTTCACAATTTAAAATGAAGAAATATAATAAACTTGCAGAAATTGACGAGGTTGATCTACCATTAGGAGTATTATGAGGATTATCCGGCTCCCAAGTACAAGAGAAAAGTTCAAATAACTTGGGATGATCAGATTAACATATCAATTGTAGAAGAAGAGCATATAGAGACCGATGTACTAATCACGACAGAGCAAAATGAATGAGTGGCATTCAATGAAGATTGAATTAGCATAGAATCGTCCGAATTCATTGATTTTGTCTTAAAGCCAAGGAAGATGTTGAAGTCTTCATGGTTGAATTCAAATCGGATGGTGTTGGAAAATCATATGATGCTGAGAAGAGAAAGGTAACAGTTTGGAGGATAGTCGAAGTTTGGTGCAAGTTCAACCTATACAAACTAAGCAAGACTTCCAAATCCATGTTCAAAGTGTCATGAAAGAGTTGGGTAAAAAGTTGGACTAGGACTATAAACAAGTGCTTATTAGGAGATTACCCAATTTCTAACTCTTTTACTTGTTTTTATAAATTGCAGTACATGTAGTAAGTTAGGATTGTATTTAGTAATTAAGCATATTTATTTATTGGTTAGCTCATGCTTTTAAGTTTTCTATACTTCAACGTATTATTCTAGCATCACAATCATGTCAACACCCACGTATAGTCCGTAAATGATTAGCCTTCACTACCTTGTGATTGTATTGATTATTATTCTACAAAATGAGCGTTGGAGAGGAAATGAAGATAAAATTCCTAGTCCTAACATTGAGACATTAGCGTATTACACGACGAATATTGCTAACCTTTCCTTAAACCTATTTTGTAAACATATTGAGAAAAATGTGTATTTTAGTTTGGGTGTGTAGCTTAGTTATTTTGTTGTGTTATCTTTTGTATTCTTATGTGATATGTATAAAATTCAAAAAATAAAAAACTTGAAAATTTTCAAAAATATTTATTTATTTTATATGTGCTTGTGTGAGTTGGATAGCCTTGTCGGCTAATGATAATCATTATTTAGAATTATTGATAATCCATGAATTGTGACTAGATTATATAACTGCGCTAAAATGATATTTGTCTGTGTGACATTGTAATAATATAAGCACAATAGTTTGGGTTGAGTACATTGATAAAATATATTGAATGAATTTAAGGTGAACTAAGATCATATATATTCAACACAACTACTTAACCTACTGAAAGAATAGTTTGGGGATGGCTAAGTTGGTGTTAAAAACTATCTAGATAGGTAATTGTGTGAAGTTTTTTGGCTAACAAGTGGAAACTAGGTAGGAATCGTACATAAGAAGTATATTCCCAATTATCCGTCCCAATAGAAGGCATTGCATTAATCATGGAAAAATATGGGAAAAAGATGTCTAGATGTGGAAAACCTACCCTGTAAAAGATCCAATGATGACACCCATTGAAAATCCGAAAAATGAAAAACTCAAGGGATGAAACAGAAGAAGAATAACATATCTGAAAAAGCTAGTGCGTAAAATGGAAGATGTACTACAAGCCTGATTAAGCATTGGACACTTAAATTGGGGAGTTTGATTTTTAATGAGGGTTACTAGCCTACTTCAACCTTGGGATAGAAAAATTTAAATCCAAGGAGAATCATCACATATCAAGATAGTTACTTCCATCGGTAAAATCCAACCAAACTTGATAGGAATAATTGCTATAATATCAACCTTAGAATGATCATTTCCTAGGTGTGTGATTGAAGAAAAAGTTTGGGGTATGCATACTACGGGAGAGAAATGAGATATCAGATTATTAATGGTCACGAAATAATCAACCTAACTGTACACGGTGATTAAATTGACTTTGCACATACACATAGGTCGAGCACTGAATACGTGAGAATTGGTTTTGGTAGCATTAATTATGATTTTTTTATGAATTATCAAATAGTATCAATATTTAATAGAAACACGACAAGTTATCTAATGCATGGGCTTTTAACTTTTTGCTTCCTTACGTTGGAGGTGTCAATTCGGGTGGCCCAGGCTGGGTCGGCCCACCAACATATGAGCCCAGTAACGGCCCGCGTGAAAAAAAGTCCGTCCGCTACGGGTTCTGGGCCAGTTCTAGGTCGGCCCACAAATTTTGGACTACAACCCAGACCCACTCGCTGACCCATCCGGGTCGAGCCCATGCGGGTTACAGGTCGCGGTTTGTTCCGATTTGGCCCGTATGATTGTATAAATAAAATTATAAAAATATAGAATTTTTCATATTTATAGCAAAAAAATACTTTTTTTGTTAAATGTAAACTAAGAATTGAACAAAATGATAAATTCATATTTATACCAAGAAATGTTTACATAGAATTCAAATTTAATGTTACATGAATTATTTATAACTTTGCAAAGTTAAATTTAACTTAAACAAATAATAACTAAATGCCTTTCTGATTACTATTATCAAATATTTATAGTATAAGTACATTCCAACTAGGTTGGCACTTACTTTTTTTCAAAATTTTTTAATTTTTTTTTCACGGGCCAGCGGGTTAATCGCGGCCCGTGAAGGTACAACCCGCGAAGCCCGCGGGTCACACCTCCTTGACTCGTGAACCGCCCGCTCGGGTCATGGGTCGGCCCGGGGTCCCGGGTCGATCCGGACCGATTTTCACGAGTCGGCCGGCCAGTCCGTCATGACATCTCTACCTTACGTATTAAATAGATAATTTTGCTCAGGACGAACAAGAGTTTAAGTTTGTGAGCATTTGATAAATATATTTTATGTACTTATTTGGGCTTCTAAACTAGAGTGTTTATTGTTAAATTGAGCATATATACTTAATTTAGTGTAAATATATTAATTGTAGGAAAAACTCGAACTTGGATACAATTGGTATATAGAAAGGCTTTTAGGAGCTTAATTGGAGTTGTTTCAGAGAAATTAGATGTCAACAATTGCATTCGATAAAAAACTAAATTAAGAAAAAAATTAGAAGATATTTACAATTTTTGGGAGCTAAATCCAAAATTTGGAAAGTTTGGGAACATAATTGCAAACTTGACGAACTTTCATCGGATCAATTTTCGAACGATTGTGGAATGTGGAAGATTGAATTGTGAAGATTTAAAGATGAAGGACCTAGAGTGATAATAAGGAAGGACTCAAGCTCAACAAGAGGAGAATTTTAGGGACCAATGTGAACAAAGAAGAAACTATGTACCTTGCGATCTCATAGGTCTTTCCAACCAGAAAAGTATTGTTTCCTATTTTGATTCAATCTTTTCTTTGAAAGTAATTTGGCAACGAGTTTGACCTGAATTTTGACCTAATTTTGGTTTCTATTCATCTACAATTGACATGAAGGCTCTTGGAATATAATAAACATTTCTTGCAAAGAAGACGCTTGTGGAATAAGCTTTTGATCCAACAAATCCATATTTCTTAAAGCTTTGAAGAAGCTTTGTTACAAAACATATACTTTCATACATCTATTGGTTGAGTTGAAGAAAAAGAAGAATCATAAGAGATTGATGAAGAATCCATTGAAAAGATTCAAGGATTCAATATTTCTTTCCAGGTTTTTCCTACTCTTTAACCCCAGATGATG
Organism: Fraxinus platypoda; assembly: GCA_903798405.1. Classification (NCBI taxonomy): domain Eukaryota; kingdom Viridiplantae; phylum Streptophyta; class Magnoliopsida; order Lamiales; family Oleaceae; genus Fraxinus; species Fraxinus platypoda. Next base: position 2,449 of record CAIGRT010218719.1, on the reverse strand, counting down.
TCGTATTTATCTAAATTGTTTTTTTTTTTTTTTTTGTTACAGTTCATGGCTAATAGTATAAATGTTGGGATAATGTTGAACCCTACATTTTGAAGTTCTAATCCTAAGTTCCGGATTTTAACATTGAATAATTATTTAGTTTCGAATGATTGTTGGAGTTTAATGCATTTTCAATTAATTCATCTCTAGTTGAATTGTCTTGTATATTGACATTCGTAAGAAAGAATGTGAATTATACCATGTAGTAACAATCATTGTACAAATTCGATAAAAGATACAAATATGCCTCTATACTTATTTTTACGGCTCTTCCAGCGAGGCTCCAAGAATGTTCAAGTGGCAGCCATGTAGTAAGCAAACCTAAGCCCATACTCTATGTATTCTTGTCCATGTGTCAGTTTCTGCCGAACTCCCATGAAGAGGTCGAACTCTTGTGAAGAAGTCGAACCCATACGGAGGGTCGAACCCTCATGGACAAAGCGAGGTTGCTTGAGGTGCTACAAAGGATCTTTAGTACAAGATCTTTCGTGATTGATTAACGTAATCACTCATTGCAGTAGCCACTTTACCAAGTCAATATGTCAAGTTTAGTCCCTACAACCTTGGCCATAGGGCTGCAAATGGTAAGAATATTAAATGCGTCTGAGCTTAGGATTAACAGAATGACGCCTATGATAAGGCGTCTCGACCAATGGGATTCTTCATGTAAATGTTAATATTTACTCTCATCTACTATAGAAGCTCATACATTTTGCCATTTGAAAGTAATGCAATTTTATACAATCAAGCTATAACTTTGCTATCTCATTACTCTCTACACCCTCCCAAATTCGAACCCTTTTTACTTAGTGTCTCGCATCTTTAGCACTTTCCACACTCAAATACTCACTCATACATAAACTAACTTCACTGTCGAAGTGTTCACGACCATCTTCTTTACCACCGGAGAAAGCCATGTGAGTTAATGGTTTGTCCAAGTGTGAAAGAAGAGGTCACGTGGACATGAGAAGAGTCAGGATTTGTTGGCCACGTCATTTCTACAAAAAATCAAGGTAAACGGATTGGCGCCAACTGTGGGAGACCACACTATTAACCATGAGCAAACCCCGTAGACAAAGCTTACTAAAAAGAGCTTCAATTTTCCCCTTGAAAAAGGTTTTGTTCATGGATAAATAAAAAGTAGAAGTTTCAAAAAAAGAAGATTTAAAGTGTTATTTAGTTTTCTGCTATATATATTCCTTGAAAAATGAGTGGATAAAAATATACTTAAAAGACTTTCTCTTTGAATAAAAGAGGCATGCACCCACCATGAGTGCTAGCGAAGAAGATACGCATCCCAAGAGAACAAGAGAGTTATCTAAAAAAAGGTCATCTGAACTAATATGACTCAACGTCGACCCCATCATTAGCACCACCGCGATGGTGGGTTATGACCTACCTCACAAGAGAAATGGTAAAATGGATGCCGACATGAGGGGCATAATACAATATAATGTTCCCATGCAACAACTCTTCTTTTAAATGTAAGAGCAAGTGGGTCATCAAATTTCCCAAGAGGTGTCTCAACCCGACCTCTTCCATGAGTAAGAGAAAAGGTAGAGCAAAGCGAACGGACTCAATTTCATAGGCACGTAAGAGATGTCGTCCCTTTGAAATGTAAATAGAAGTGGATATGTCATCAAACTATGCATTCGGCCGACCCTCAAATGACCCGTACAATAGAGACGATAACTTTTACCTAAAGATGAATGAGAGCATAGATCTCATAGATCGGACAGCGTTTTGATAGAATTGGTACAACCAATATTGAGCTTCATTCAATTCCAAATACAGGTAATTCGGTTCCTTCAATAGACATGGCACAACCAATATTGAAACCTGCTCCTGCACCTACTGGTACAACTTTAACGCCAATGAAATCGGCCAATAGCTTGATGACACTTACCTCCAATTTTGATCCACCTCTATGCGTTTTACTCAAAACCGATCACGCAGCCTCCAAATTAGCAAACATACCACGTATTCGGACTCGGCAGGTCCGAAATGTGCAGACTGGGTTAAGTTCCTCCTTGCCGGATGTTTCACGTGCCGCCATACGCACCACCGACCATCCGGTACGTGACATCCACACACGGCCTTCACCTACTATTTCCAACGTTCCGATCTCAGTTAGACCATCTGTTCTTTCATCTGCGATTTCTACTTCTACTTAGGCTCCACGGTCTTATGATGCAGTACTTAATTGTCGACCCACTATTACTCAGGCTGAAAGGAATTAGAGAAAATCATTTGCGCATGTCCTTCGAGTACCTGAAGATTCTCTACATCACAGTTTGGTTTCTAAGGAACCATACATCCATCATGGTAAACCTGCTATCTTCTTTGATGAGGTAGATGAACAGTTTTTTGTGGAGGCTTACATGATTACGCTTGTTGGTAAATTTGTGCA
>CAIGRT010218685.1:0-10432 GCA_903798405.1 Fraxinus platypoda | reverse complement strand
AGAAAAAGAATAAGAATGAGAAAAAAATGGGTGCCAAACGGGGGCTTAATCTCCATCAAACATCTACTTAAATGAAACAAGTCCTAGTCGAAAGGCGCGCACCGTGAGAACAATATGCTCTCGGGTTACATAAAGATTGGTCCCACTCGCGCGCTAGCAAATTCGATTTCTTCCAGCTTAGTCCCCTTCATAATTGCGCATCAGGTCCCTCGACTTTGATCTTCTTCATTTTGTTCCTTGAATTTTGACTTTATTTCAATTTTGCCCTTGGTGAATTGCATCCAAGGTCCTTTAACTTTTAGCACTCGTGCACTTGATCCCCAACTCCATGATTTTGTACGTTTTTAGTTCGTTTTCTTTTCCTTTTACCCTATTATCTTTCAATTGGGGATTTTTAGCCTACATAAGCAAATATTATCCAATTGTGAGTAGGATTCCATTCATTTAATCGATCAAATACTCGTTTAGGTCTCCAATGAGTGTGTGAAAATATACTTATCAGGGATGGGGGATTTGGTGTTACAATTTTAGGTTACGTTGGTGTTAATTGCTTGGACATACTTGAGTTGGTAGGGATGGTGGCCACCACTGATTGTGGGTTTGTAGATCGTTGAAGTGATTAATTATGCATGTTACCCACCAAAATTTGAGGCTCCAAGTCAGCACTCCACATAGACTGCCACGTACGCAGCATATCCATGTGGACATCCACGTATTCCCTATAGTCAAGTGGACGCAGAGCCAGTGGAAAAGTCAACAGGGGAGTCAACATAGTCAAGGACAACGGAGGATATACTGTCCGAAGTCATGAGAGTGCCGAAGCTATATTGGTCCGATGTCCCCTTTAGCTCAAACAACGAAGGNTACCAAGGCACCGAAGCTCAACTGCACCAGATGTCCATAAGCCAGAAATTGACCTCAACACATGCTGATGCCGACGCTACCTCCCAAGAGATTCGAAGATCTCATTGAACTGATTGATGGGACGTCTGCAATAAAGTGTTTGTAGCTTTAATGTATCAGTGTGTCAGCCTACTACTAGCACGGCTGACCCTTTGTCAAACATTGAATATGATGAATGGACAGTGATGTGATCTTCGGTCTAGGAGATGTCGCCACGTGGATCTGATCCAACAGTCCCCATGTCGGCTAGATTAGTATAAATAGCCTCTCTTTGTACTAAAAATGGGAGGATGGTGCAAGCAATAGAAAAAAATAACATACTTGCATGCTTGGGCTTGTCTGATAGAATACAAGTGAAAAAGATATATTGACATTTTCAACAATATACAATATATTCTCATATCTATCATTCCACATATTCTATTACAATACAAGCGATTTAGTTAAGGAAAACGAATGAAGCACTTGTTGATAGCGCAAGTGCTGTCAAAATCCAACAGCCGGAGCCTGAACATTTGTGTCTCTTGCCGGAAAGTACCTCCCGCGTCCGAACCGACCAGCTTACCGCTCATTTTCCTGTAAAAATGCATCGGATCAGTGCTTGACGTGGCAAGAGTGGGCCCAGCATTTGTTGAGTTCATTTTTTGGGGTCAACAATGCCCATGTTTGGTCCTGCTTAAAAACTCAATTAAAATTCAAGTTAAAGTCAACAGTTAATTATAACCACACATTTCATCAATTTTTATCAAAATCTATAAAAAAAAATATGTTTTTTTTTAATATCAAAACCAAACATAGGCTACATAGGTGAAATGGTGGCAGAGATGGCAGAGATTGTTTATGACTTTTTGTGGAAGTGGAACCTATCAGACAATGGCTTGGTTGGTGTGGAGATGGAGGTAATAATTGATTTAGGGGTGGCGAACGCCTTTTTCCTTTTCTATTGTTCTTTATTAAGGGCATGTTTGTCTTCCATTATTGAAAGAAAAATAGAGTAATGAATAGTATTTTTTGGAGAATGCGTGGTTGAAAAGTAAAGTAACTTTATTGGTTTGTGTGTAGAATATTTTATTGTGTGAATGTGTGGTGAAGAATCTTACTGTAGCAAACAATTTTTTGGAATAATAGTAGACAAACTGTAGACAAACAGGGGCTAAATTAGAAAACTGTTCTTTATTAAATTAAGTCCATGTTTGATACAAATTAAAATTTACATTTTTATCAAAGTTAACAATTAATTTTAACAGCATATTTCATGAAATATACAAATTCTCAATCACTTATTTTATCAACTTTTATCAACATCCGTAAATGTACAACTGCCTTAAAAAATGCCTCTTTTTTAAGGTAGATGTAGTGCCTATATATATATATATATATATTCAGAAAAAACGAGTAGGCTTGGCTCGATCCGGAAAGGCTCGAGCCGAAAGCCCGAGTCAAGCTCCATTTTCTCGGCCGAACTTTGGCTCAGCTCGACTTAGGCCAAAATAAGCTAGATCCGTTTTTACTCGAGTCGAGCTCGAGCCTCGAACTTCAACTCTCGAGCCGACGCAGTTCGGCTCGTTTACAACCCTAGGTCCATCATGCAATCATTTAACTGAAGGATGAGGACTCATTTTCACTCATTTTAAAACTAGGGACCAAACAGCAATTCCCGTAATATAATTATATGTTTAAAGGATTAAAAAAGGAAATTCTTATTTCTAATAATCGCCTCACGTTCCCCCTTTTTTTTATCTTTTTTTTCTTTCCGGTCTTGTGTTCGCTAGAATACACACAATCATCTTCTCTATCTAGGCTAGGGTTTTCACCCAGAGTACAATCCGATCTAAGTTCGTTGGAATTCTCTATTAATCGTTAGCGTTTCGATCTCTACAGTACTAATCATGGCGACTGCTTCAGGTTTGCTCCTCCTCTTCCTAATTCTACTATCTATCAATAAACGCGCTCATGTAAATGTTTATTAACCAATTTTCACAATCTGAAACTAAGCTGAAGTTTTGATCTCCAATTGAAGGAAAATATTTAGCAAATTGCTGTTTTTCCCCTTAAAATGGTGACGCTCGTCGTTTGATATTTTGATTCTATTCAATGAAACGCGAGATTTTATTATATGAATAGCAATCACTTATAAAGGAGAAAGCGGCCTGATTTTATTTCGTTTTTGAAACAAAAGATGTTTTTTGTCTATCGAGATGATGGTGAATTTAATGCTTTGGGGAAATTGCAGTTGCGTTTAAGTCCAGGGAGGATCATAGGAAACAGATGGAATTAGAAGAGGCACGGAAGGCTGGACTTGCACCAGCTGAGCTTGATGAGGATGGAAAGGAAATTAACCCTCACATCCCACAGTATATGTCATCAGCCCCTTGGTATTTGAATGCGGAGAGACCGGTATGGGATAGTCACTGTTATATCTGCATATAATGCCATTTTTTGTTAACTTGTAGTTCAAGTTGGAATAGAAAGGCCTAAATGAATTTTTTCCCTTCATTCTTAGAGTTTGAAACATCAAAGAAAATGGAAATCGGATCCAAATTATACCAAGTCGTGGTACGACAGAGGTGCAAAGATTTTTCAGGCTGACAAGTACAGAAAAGGAGCTTGTGAAAAGTATGCTCTCTCCCTCTGTGTGTGTGTGTTTGTGTTCCAATACATATGGGTATGTGTATATTTAAAACGCATTTGTGCTTCCTTTCATGTGCAGACTGCTTATCATACTACTTTAGTGTTCACTTCATTGATCGTGTCAGGAGTTGGATGGTGGGCCGTGGGTGATAATTTTATTTGTTTTTATTTAGTTCTTGGGTTTTCTAATAGTTGACAAGTCAACTTGATGATCTTCCAACTGATAGTTAACTGAGTGCCTAAATGCAAGGCACGAGTAGGGGGTTCTAAGAATGTGCTTTACAAACTTTCTTGGTTTTCTCAGTCCTTGTGCATTAGAACTATCGATTTGATGTGTTGATGTTGTAAGAACATTTGGATGCTGAATTGGATTAGTTGCTGAAATACATATGAATTGTTATCCTGTGATTACTCCAGACTGGTGCTGCTTCAAGCATGCATGAAGTTAATAATATTTGTTCAAATTTACTGAAGATTGTAGCTATTTTGGAAGTTCTCTAAATACAAGGTGCACGCACGGAGTGCGTTCATCTAGAGTAGAATAAACTTCATTTTGAAATCATTTTGCTTTACACACTCTGCGTTGAAGCCCTAGGAAGCCTTGGAGTATGATTTGACTTATAAAATCCCATTGAATTACATAAGTTTTAATTTAATATTTATGTATTTACCCTGTATGAAGGACATATGTGAAGGTTCATGCTCTTTTATCTCCTTTGAATAGAATAAGCCCTTGTTTGAGCCCCATTCTGTAAAAACTTATTTTGTTCTCTCTCATTTTCAATTATACATTCTTCCAATAAAATAATTTTACATGTAAACCCAAAACTTTTCCCACTTTTTAACAATACATAAAATTTATTTTCCTAAAAAAATGGACCCTAAGTTTAGACATATAGGGTTTCTGACACAGTATGAGAGGTGGCTTTGTCAGTGGGTTATTTTTAATTATTCTGTTATATTACCTCGTGGGAAATAGTCTGCTTGCCATTGATGCACATGCATGTTTTATGATATCTTGGATATCATGTTATTGAGATTGTCATGTTTGAAAATGAGCTTTTTAGAGATACCTTATTGATTCCCAAGAAGCTTTGCTTGGTCTAAGGAGTGAATATTTTGTCCACCTTTAGTTTAAAAATACTGAGTGCATTTGCTCTCAATATTGCTCTGCTTTGGCACCAATTAGCGCTCTTTGGTAACTACATAGGATTTAGTAGGATCTTCATGTTTGCACATCAGATCTGTCGTGTAACTATTATTTTACACTGATGCTTGATTATGTTTCATTTTTATTTAAATTTTAGCTTCTTCAATTTCTATGGTATACTTTTTTAAGGACATATTTGTATCATTGTCTGTGTCCTTGCTGCAGTTGTGGAGCTATGACACATAGTGCTAAAACATGCATGGAAAGGCCCCGAAAATTAGGAGCAAAGTGGACAGGCAAAAGCATTGCACCAGATGAGAAGGTAGAGACATTCGAGTTGGATTATGAAGGTAAACGAGACCGTTGGAATGGTTATGACGCTGCATCATATAAACACGTGATTGAAAGGTATGAAGCTAGGGATGAAGCAAGAAAGAAATATTTAAAGGATCAACAGCTTAAGAAGTTGGAGGAGAAAAATAACAACCAAAATGAAGATGGAGTTAGTGATGATGAAGATAATGAAGATGCTCTGAAAGTTGATGAAGCCAAAGTTGATGAGAGTAAGCAGATGGATTTTGCAAAGGTTGAGAAGCGTGTGCGTACTACAGGTGGTGGTAGTACTGGGACTGTTAGGTGAGTTAATATCTTTCTTTCTTATCTAATTTTCTTTAATAAACTGAAGCCTAAAAGCAGCTTTTTACGTTGCTTGTCTTCTGAGTATGTCTCTATATACTTCCAAGAAAAGAATCTTAAAAAAAGCTTCTTTTAAGCACAATTAAACATCGATATTGTCTTGTACATGGAAATATTTGCAATAAAGGGGTGAGTGGACTATGGGTTTGGGGATTTAGGTAGTTCAAATACATATTTTTTCCTGTAGTCTTATATGCTACATGTTTTTAATGAACTTTATTGTTATGAAAGTTCGACATCTATTAATTCGCTTTTTTGATCAGGAACTTGCGTATTCGAGAGGATACAGCGAAATATCTTCTTAATCTTGATGTTAATTCTGCCCATTATGACCCCAAAACTCGGTCTATGCGCGAGGATCCTCTTCCAGATGCTGATCCAAATGAGAAGTTCTATGCAGTAAGTTTTATTCACAGTTCCAAAACCGATTTATGTTTTACATGTTTGGAGCTATAATATGTATATGTAAGTATTATCATTTTGATGTCCGGTTTGTTTGAAATATAGGGTGATAATCAGAACAGAGTTAGTGGTCAAGCTTTGGAGTTCAAGCAGTTAAATATTCATGCTTGGGAAGCATTTGACAAGGGTCAAGATGTTCACATGCAAGCAGCTCCCTCCCAAGCTGAGTTGCTTCACAGAAATTTCAAGATAAATAAAGAGAAATTGAAATCTCACACTAAAGACTCTATCATGGAGAAGTATGGCAATGCAGCTACTGAAGAAACACTTCCAAGGGAACTTTTACTGGGTCAAAGTGAAAAAGAAGTTGAATACGATCGTGCTGGAAGGATCATAAAAGGCCAGGTAAGGAATAATGATCTTTTATTCTCTTACTAAAGCTGAATCTCTAACAATGTACTATTGGTTATAATATGTTAATGCAGCTCTGGTAGTACTGCTAAGCAATACTTTATACCATGTTTTATTTCTTCCTTTTTTTTTTCTTTTTTTTTTTGAGGGTGGGGGGGAGAGGGAGAAGGTTTTAGTCTTTATCGAATCATTAGTTACTTTCAGGAGGTTAAGTTGTTAACGTTTATTATAAAAAAAAAAAAATGCATGGTTGCTTTGCCTTTGTGGGAATGAAAAAATGAGTGGTAGGGTTAGGAGAGGCAAAAGATTTCTTGACAGTTTGGATGCAAAAGGGAGAAGCCATTGCTAGTAATTTTGTTCTACTTCTGTCTTGGTAGTGGTTTTTGGCTATATCTAGAACTAATAAAAGCACAGCTGTGTATGTCAAGATTTATGGAAACAATAGGTACTTGTCTTGATCATTGCCACACAAAAAGCGTGGATTGAAGATATCATGTTTCTTTGTTGGATTTTCTTTCCAGACAATGTTAACATTCATCTGTTTTTCCTTCCTGTGTCGAGTTAGAACATATAGGACCTTGAAGTGCAGGGCCTAACCTGGTGATTGTATGGTATGTGCAGGAGATAGCCCTTCCGAAGAGCAAGTATGAAGAGGATGTTTACATAAACAACCACACCAGTGTTTGGGGTTCCTGGTGGAAAGATCATCAGTGGGGCTACAAATGTTGCCAACAGACGGTTAGAAACAGCTATTGTACGGGTGCTGCTGGCATCGAAGCGGCCGAAGCTGCTGCTGATCTTATGAAAGCTAACATTGCTCGTAAAGAGGCTAATGAAGGTTAGTATTTGTCCTTCGATAGAGTACATTGAGCAGAAATCCTTAGAAAGCTATTAGGTTAAAGGTTAAAAATTCGTGCATCATATGCAAATAATTTTGAAGGATCACATAGGTTATGGTGGATAGGTAATATTAACAGTCTTTTATGCTGCTGTTAGCTTTTAGAAGTTATATTTACATATGATGGGACTTATGATTCACTAGTTTCACAAAAGCTGTTGGTGACCCAAAAAATGGTTCCAGAAAACGGCAGAAAGAAAAAACTGTTGCTGCAATATGCAAAAATTCTTTGTATAGTTTATTAATGATGAATGTTTTAGTAGAACTTAATAGATAGCCTAATAAATCAATCATGATAACTATTACACTAATGTTCATCAAGCAGCATAGCTTGTACACGCTGATATCTAAAAACATATTCTTGTGCATTTTTTGTGTATACTTCTTCCGACTGCGCGAAACATACATTGTTTTTATACATACATTAGAACCTAAATAATTAAATACTCGATAAATTATTAACTTCGGTAAAATAATAATATTTTTGGCCAGTCCTCACTTGTTGCCATAACGACTTAATTATCGGAGAATGAATAGTTGAAAATGAGTTTTGAAAAAATGAGGGCCAAACATAAAATGTTCACAAAATGGATTAATGTAGTATATTGAACAATGTACAATCTAGTTTTTTGAGAAAAATAAGTAGATTTGTGAATTTTACTTGGTTAAACAAATACATAGAATTGTTTATTCGTAAAATGAGAGACTAAATACAATGTACAATATTTGAGAAAATAAAAAATGCCTTAATATATTAATAAATTATTAATTAAGATATATATTAATTATCGATTTATTTAATATTCACTAAATTAATAGAATTTCCTTGGTCCCAAGGTTATTAATATAGAGAGGTCTAACTCTATGTCTTGCTGCAAAATAAACACACAAGCATCGTCTTTGGCTCTGATGTTTCATTTTTGAAACCAGATATGCCTGCACCAGCTCAGGAGAAAAGACTTGCTACTTGGGGGTCGGAAGTTCCAGAAGATTTAGTTTTAGACGAGGAAAAACTGGTTGAAGCACTTAAAAAGGTAACTCTTTTTATCTACATCTTTATCTTTATTTCTTCTTGTTAGACTTGTTTGCAATTATTTTCATTCTGTCTGTATTTGGATTAAAATTTAAACTTTCCTCCTGAAGAAGGGAGGGAAGGGTTGTTTTCAGTGTGTAAGTGGAGATTCAAGTACGTCTTGTTATTGTCGTCAAGAATTGATTAACTATGAACTTAATATTTTAATCTTTTTGTGAAATGATGATCATCTTAACAGTATATGTTGTTCAAATAGGTTATAATTCATTACTTTTTATCCTGTTATATTATGTAGCTGTATTTGACAATTTTGTTTGTTTTGTTTAGGAGGACGAAAGGAGGAGAGGAGAAGAGAAGGATGAAAGAAAACGCAAATATAATGTGAAGTGGAATAATGATGTACGTTTATTTTCTTTTATTCTCCTTCCACAAGTCATGAGCATGTGATTGAGATATTCTAACAACCCCGTTTCTTGCAGGTTACACCTGAAGAGATGGAGGCATACAGAATGAAGAGGGTCCATCATGACGATCCAATGAAGGATTTTCTTAATTGAAGAGTGTATTAGATTTTAAGAACTATGAAAACTCGTGTTTGCATTATGTTATTGAAACATATTAAGAGTGTATTAGATTTTAAGAACTATGAAAACTCGTGTTTGCATTATGTTATTGAAACATGTGTTTTTGCTTTTACAACTTCATAAAATAGACGACCATTGTACATTATCGAGTGATTTGAACTTTGTCTCACTATATGTAATTGCTGGATCCTTCATTAAGAATTGCTGGTTGAGTGCTTAGCGAATTTCAGTAATGGACCTTTGATTCTTGAATAATTTAAGAAATACACGATGACTCATTGGTTAAAGCTAGGAATTTTATGCTTTGGCTTGCGTTAGGGTGTGTTTGATTGATATTATTAAGGAAAAAATGTATTTTAAATAGTGGTATGATGAGAAATATGTGGTTAAAAAGTAGGGAAACACTATTGATGTGATGAAAAATATTATTTTATTGAAGAATGCGTTGTTGAAAATGAGTTTTGAAAGAATGTGTACCAAACAGAGGCTTAATTACCATAGCGAGGAGAGATTGAATGTTACGATGTAATAATATTTTTGCATTGTAAATGTAGTCGATCTTTTATTGATCTGGTTCTACATAGCGTAGAAGGGTGTAAAAGGCATTAAGATCCCTCCTTATTTCCATGGTCCTTTATCTTTGGAAATCACGTTGGATCCAGTAATTGTTGCGTCTGGCCAAACATACAAGAAGGATGCCATAATAAATGGCTCGATCAAGGGTTATGCAATTGCCCTTAAACTCGTCAAAAGCTCCAGCACAAAAATCTGATTTCTAGTGTTATACGGTTAAGGTTCTGATAGCAAATTGGTGTGAGGAAAACGAAATAAACTCTCCAACAACCCTGACGGTCCAAATAATGTCTTGGTTCAATCCCGTTCTGAACATATCAATCACGAAGATGATCACAAATATCCTTTACAAATGACAAATTCAACATCAAAAACCTCTTTCGAAGATATATGTGGTACCGAGAAGCAAAAGGTTAGCGATTCTTCCAGATTCAGTAAAGAAGATGGTGGCGTCTTCAGGACATTGAAACAAAATTCGACCACTTATCTCCTGAACCTCGTATGTACACAGCAGGAGTGAATCGGGATCTAGTGCCACATCAACGGAGTAACTTCTGGTTATCCCTGTTTGGTGCACATTTTGTAGCCAAGAATGCATTTTTTTGATTGATGTGATGGGGAATATGTGATTGAAAAAGAAGGAAAAGTTATTGATGTGAAAAATATTATTTTATTGAAGAATGTGTGGTTGAAAATGAGTAGAAGAATGAGAATGAAAAAAATAATGTGGCTCTGCTGATTTGACTACAACTTCCCATGTTGAAAAACTTGTTGAAGACTTGAAGAGCAGATTGCTTAAACTGCAAACAACAGCAGCAGAAGAATTACGGTTTCTTGCGAAGTACAACATGGAGAAGCAGATCATTATAGGCCTCTGTGGGGCTATTGCTCCATTAGTATCATTGTTACACGCAGATGTGAAGCTAACTCAAGAGCATGCACTTCTGAACTTACCAATTGATGAAAAGATCGAGGTTGTGATTGCGGAAGAAGGCGCACTCCGTCCTCCTATCCACTTTCTGAGAACTGGTAGTGCAGGAGCCTAAGAGAATGCTGCAGCAACTATTATCTTATGAGTCTCTCTCTGATCTGGACATGCACAGCAGCACAGGATAAAGATCGATCAATCAGGTGCTGTAAAAGCATTGGTT